>JAWWEN010053358.1:0-40705 GCA_035582955.1 Sycophila texana | reverse complement strand
ACGACGTGCGAGAAGACGAGTTTTCGAGAACGTTTTTTCTTCTCACACGAGTCTTCTCGCACAAGTGTCGAAAAAAAAATTCTCTTATACCTGCGAGCCCGTGTCGACGCATTGCATGGGCTGGCCAGTGAGCGTGTTCCAGAACCTGATGCACCGATCGGCCGTACCGCCGCCGCTGGCGAGTAGGCCGTGGTGATGGGGCGACCAGGCGATGGCCTTGACGGCGGCCAAGTGCTCGGTGTACGTCTGCACAGGCGACAGGGAGTGCAGGTTCCAGACGTAAAGGCGGTTGTCGTTGCCGCCGCTCGCCAGGTACTGATTGTCGGGCGACCACTTCAGGCCACAGACCTCCTGCCGGTGGGCGCCGAGCTTACGCTCGGGCACGACGCTCGGCGTGCGCACGTCCCGCTGCAGGATCAGCCTATCCCTCGAGCCCGAGGACAGCACCTCGCCGTTCCACGCCAGGGCGCCCACTCGCGCGCTGTGTCCCTGTAGCTTGTTCACCTGGATAGAAATTTGTTTACATTAATACGAGCTTTTAAAGAAAAAAGTAAATAAAAAATTAAGACAAAAGGATTAAAAAAAGTAAATAAAAAATTGATCTTTTTGTTTTGGCATAGTCATTTTAGTTTTTACGGTTTAGTGGATTGATCTTTTCTTTCTTAATCAAATCAACTTTGTTGTCGTCTTTTAGAAGAATTTCAAAGCAAGCTGATGTCACAGCTTTTGGAATACTTAGGTGCGGTTTTCCAGTTTAGTCATACACTTTCGAACACTTAAACAAAGCGAGAGTATACTTTTGTTATCTTTAAGAATGTGCCTTTCTTATCAGAGCAGCAATTGACTCAACACAAAGTTTTATCATCTCAAAGTACTCTAAAAATACAAGACACTTTAAACACTAAATTCTATTGAAGTTTGTAGTTTGTCAATTTTCAACTTGGCCACGTAAATATTATGTTACAAAGGAAGCAATTATCTTCAATGAACAAAATGCAAATGTTTTTCTAATTTCATCTCTGAAACTTAATTTAACTGTTGAAATATGTACTTACGTAATTTTGTTAAACGTTAGAAATTAAATGTTTTTAATTATTAACGTTTAGGAAAATCTTATAAGTATCTAATAAGCTGATCAGTTATCAATAGAAAGTTTGCGTGAAACATTTTATTCAGCCGATGTTTAATCAACTTACGATTAAAATAGGTCAAAGTTCGGTAAGCTTCCGGCTGGTAATAAAAATAAAGAAGCGCGGACCCATCCGCATCGGTTGCGCAATGAAGGGCCTCACTTTAATTATAAAGAGAAAGCGAGAAAAACGGGAAAGTGGGAAAGTCAGTCCGTACCTGTTTGTTCACGGCCACATCCCAGACTTGTATGTAGCCATGATGCGTGCCGACCGCCACAAGATTTCCCCTCTCGTTCCAGGCGACGGATGTCACGCTATTCGCGTCTCCCGTTAGATCGCACAACCGCGTTACTTGACTCGTGCACGCAGACCAGAGGTACACGCAGCTACCCAGACCCACGCTTAGGACGTTCTGGGACGACCAGTCAACAAGATTCAGATAGAAGTCATCCTGGAGCTCCGGAGCGTCTAACACTTTGAACGGAATCCTGGAGATCTTCCTCGTCGCTTTTCGAGGGGAGCGCAGGAGTTTTTGGCTCTTGGCGCTGAGAGGCGACAAAGAATACGGCGAACTCTGGTCCAACGTACTCCTGTCCTTTGTTGGAGTTGTGTACTTAAATAGGTTCTTACCAGCCAGAGGAGACAGTATTCTTCGCTCTTCGCATTGACCCTTTACATTTTCTATACTAGCACCTGCACATGAACAAATTCATGAGTTAGTTACACGACTTTGAAACGTTATTAAGATTATTTGGTATTTCACTACTAAGATTGCAATTATTTTCATAGATTTTGTAAAAATATGTACCTAGCAATTCATTTTTTAACAAACAAGAGTACGCAATCCCATCACGACTCCCTTCTCCACTGTTTTCCCTGGTTTTCTTATTAACAGCATTGCTCCGATTACTTTCAGAAATCATAGAGAATGTTGTCTGCCAATTGTTTCCCAAGCGTGTTGGGATGAAACGATCAAAGCTATTGTTTGAAAGTAGCTTTGTGGGCGAATAAAAAATTGGTTGTGGCGAAGGCAACGAGCAATCCTCCATCATATGGTGTGGGTCGCTGTTTGTTGGTTTCAGCAGTCTTTTGTCAAAATCTTGATACATGATGCTTTACTTTGGTTTTGATTTCCTTATGTATTCCTCAATAGAGGACAATTACATAATTCAGTTAGAGCGCAAAGAACTGTAAAGCACAAAAAAAATTTGTTACTATTTTTGAGGAAATTAAATGATTTTTATGAGATTCAACTAATTTTTTTTTTCATTTCTTATTTCATGTATGTAATTAATTATATTAATTATGTAATTAATATAATTATTTTTAAAAAAGTTTCAGTTAGAATTTAAAGTCTATTTGAAAATAATTGAGTCACAGTATATGTTTCACATTCTAATCAGAATCAGACTTGCATTCTTGTATTTATGCATCGAATGAATAACTGGCCATCGATAAAAATGTGAATTCAAACTAAATTTTGTGAATAGACAACTTGAACGTAAAAGAAAAGAATTTCAAATTAGCATTATAATTGTAGTCCTGAAAGATGTATACATGAAAGTCAAAAATAAAAATTACCATAGAAGTGAATAAAATTGACTTTAAATTCTCAAGAAAACAAGAATGTACAAGGGGAAGGGAATCTATTTATGGGCCAATAATGATTTTTCCATAATGTTCCCTTTCTCTAGTTTCCACGTACAATAGTTAATCATCAAAAGGAAAGCTAAACTTATGAGAAACTAACGACACCCGCATTTGTCCCCAAGTAAACGCCCCGATTTCTAATATATTTTTTTTCTCCGCTAATTCAACGCGCACGGAATGAAAATAAAGCATTACTGTTACGATCAGCGTACGGCAAAAAATATAAAATTGTCACGTCTCGTCGATAACGAATAATTAATTAGATTTTCGCTGCTAAACACCCGAAGAGCGTATCGGAGTCACAATAAAAAGTGTGCATAATTTATGCTCGCCTGAATTGCAAATTAAAACGCGAAATCGATACGATCAAGTTTAAAACGGCGGGACATTCAGAAAATCAAATTTTATTACGCCTGCTCGGACGTCTAATAATACACTGGACTTTCGAAAAGTGTAATATGATCGATTGTAAATTTTCTGCTAAATCGTCAAATTAAAACTAAAACGACGGAATTGTATAATATTTCTCGCTTGATTGATACGTAATTTATTAATTAATTTTTTTATCCATTTATTTATCTATTTATTCAATAATTTACTTAATTATTTATTCAACTGGAGCAGGCATATTTCTCTTTAGATAACATTAAATTCAAGACGAGACCACACAACGTTTAGTTTATTTTTCCGAATAGTTTATCATTGTTTAAAGAAATAAGGATAAAATGCGATGCTCGTTTAATCGTAGATTTTAATGGAATACAACTCCTCTACAATATGCCAAACATGCGGGCGGACGATAACACTTAAGATTACCTACCGAGTTGCGCACTACAGTTTTTCATTCAATAGTAAAGTACGTACGTATATGTATACAGGAATTCTTACTGCGTTTCTAATGCGTTCAAACTCGTAAAGAAGGTAATTAACTGTTCCTCGACTTTCGGAAATTTAACACCAAAAGTGAAAAAGTGCAATTAGGAGCCGATCCTGTACACACTCAAGTATAGTTAACTTTTACATGAAAAAAATTAAAATACCGAAATAATCACATCATTTACCGCCTGCTATTTTTTGAGCAAAAACCTTGTTTCCCCAAACGTTTCCAAAGTCGCGCGCAACTGTAATCTAAGCGAGAAATACACATGTGTTTCGAAATTTCAGTCAAGAAGATAACGCTTAAATATTGTACATTTGGTTTGCGATTATCACTGTACGATAAGGAAAAAACCACGATTAAAGTGTATATTACTTACTCTTCGAGTTTACGCACCGAAACGAAATCACAAAAAAAATACCTCCAAATTAGGACGTTCATCAGAAAGCTCGCTTCCCACACAAAATCACGCAGACCGCGGCAGCTCCAAAACCACGAGAAACTATATATATACACCCGAGAAGCCGCGATTTCCCGCGAAAGCCACAAAATTCGAAGGAAAAAAGAAGGATACTTTAAAAAAAAATGTGAGACTACAGCAGGCGCGATTTATCGCGCCCGAGCCCACATCCCCCTATATACCCCGCGGTTTATTAATAATCACAAAAGCACACGATATCCCGTTGACGGCGGCGCCGTCGTCGTCGCCGCGCTTACATTATCGTTTATACGCGCGCCGAGAGGCCCCCTCCTGTCGCCCCAAGAAGAAGTTCAAGAGCAGGATCGTCCGAAAATAATTCACCCGTCGCCGATGCCGCGCTCCGAGGAGTTCCTAACCTCCTCGCGCCGCGCGCCATCATCCCCCATTCCCCCCACGTACGCCTGCGCGCGACTCGCGGGTAACACAACGAAGCCCCGTGGCAGGCAATAAAGGTCAACGTCGTGTTCATATAAATTCCTCTCCTCTTCGTTAAAACCCACGCGACCGCCGCACTCACCCTCGTTTTTTAAATGGCACGGCAGGGCATCGCTGCGCCTTTTCCGTCTCTCTCTTTCTCTCTTTCTCAAGTCTCCCGCCGAGGCACGGCCCAGTGAGCTCTCGCCGGCTCCACTTCGTGCAGCGGCGATCCCAAGGAGAGGGTGGCACTTCCTGCACCGTCGTCTGCGTCGTCCTCCGTCGAGAAGCGTCCAGCGTTCCTCGGAATGTACAAGCGCGCTCCTCGCAGCCGTGTGGGGCTCTCGCAGGGATCGCGAGGCGAGGCGAGCGAGCGTGCGCACAGGCCAACGCCAGAGCTCTACTGGCCGCTCTCCGTCTCTCTCCTGCGCTCGAGGCGAGCTCGGAGCTGTGCTCGCGCAGCGATCGCTCTCCCCCACTCATAGCACCGCCGCGCCGCCGTTGCGAGCTTCCTGCGCTCCAATCTATTGTATATACATATATATGTATCTACATATATATAGCGCTCGCTTGACGCGAGTTTTTCATCTATATAGGCGCAGCGAGTTTTAGGCTGGCGCTGCAACCGTTTGGTGCGCCGTTTCTCTGTGCTTTTACCCGCTCCCCATCTACTCTTTGTCGTTCTTTTTCTCCCTCTCTCTCTTTTAAACTCCCGGAGTCGCACTTACTTAGTGCAGCGTTGCGCTCACGGAGCGTTTCACTTTTTAACGCTCATTAGCGCTCGCATCGTATTTTTTTGTTTTGTTTATTTCGGGCGCGACGGCGGCTGTTGGGGGTCCCCGTGGAAACTTTTTTTTTCGCAATCCGCTTGATACACTTATGTAGCTACTTGCGACGCTCGAAGTCTGTAGGGTAGGTAAAGTATATGTGGATCGATCGGGGCGATGCGGGAGAGACCCCGAGAGATAATAACTGTAGCCGCCTGGCGACAACCTTGATGGTGCCGCGGTGCATTATTGACGATGCAGCGACTGGAAAATAATCAATACTGTGCGCGACTTAACGATCCGCACTCGCTCAATCACTGCTTATCTTATATACATATCATATATACACGCACTTAAGTCGCGTTTAATAGTTTCACATATATAAGTCGTATATACAAGTCGCGTTTAATTTTTATATATAAACCGCGTATATTATAAATCGCGTATAATTTACAATATGTAC
The DNA here is from genome assembly GCA_035582955.1 of Sycophila texana. Taxonomy (NCBI): domain Eukaryota; kingdom Metazoa; phylum Arthropoda; class Insecta; order Hymenoptera; family Eurytomidae; genus Sycophila; species Sycophila texana. The sequence goes on along the minus strand of JAWWEN010053358.1, from coordinate 34,923 downwards.
ACGTTCCATCTGCTCATAAAAAAACAAATATAGTAATAAAGCATTAGGAATTGTTTATTGCATTAAGTATATAAGGTCTAAAATAATATTTCTTACAAAAAGCGAATTACAGAAGCAGCGCGAAATTATCATAGCCAAGCGAATAAGTACATAGGTATAACGGCGATATAGAGGAGCGTTAAATCGATCGGCGCAATGTGTACACGCGCGTGTATAGAGCATTGTGAATGAGGCCTGCGCAGAAACTCGCGAAGTCGCGACCCCCCCTCGTTCGTATACTCGCGTGTCGATGTATGAGTGCCCGCAGCAATGGGCTTTTCGACATTGTTATATAGATATATACATATATATATACACGTTAGCAATAATGTTACTCCGAAGTGTGCGAGCGACGCTTGCGCTCTATTAGTCGTGTAGGTCCCTGCCCTGTATATGCTTGGATGTTGCATAGCTTATATATAGATATAGATGCCAGTGACGTCGGTGTGTTGGTGTTATATATGTGTGTATATACAGAGGGGCCGTGACTCCGTGAGGCGGGAGTATCCGCGCCGTATACGGGTGGAAGAGATACGAGGGCCGCGGCGATGTGTGTGTATGTGTGAGCGCGTGAAATGCGTTTGGCCATTTAAACGAATGCATGCGTCAGATATCCGCTCGTAGAGTCGCTTTAAATTCTTGAATGGCGAGTGTATAGACGATGCATCCAGTCACTTGGCTCTGAGGAATACTTTTCGAAGCGTTGGAGGTATACCTATAGGATGCTTTTTGAATCTGTACGTTACGCCGTACTGTAGGTACAGTGTAGGGAGCAGTATATAGTCTAAGATGTATAGAAGAAAGGAGCTACTATATAATACCGATTAATGGTTTAATACAAGGTACAGCTTATTAAAGAACTCGTAATGTTGTAATTCTTATCTGTGTGTATAATTTTGACTGATTATTTTGTTTTAATAATAATTTTATATTTAAATTCGTTTATTTATAATGATTCAATTAATTTTTTATTATTTTAACTGATGGGTATATAGGTATACGTACTCCAGATTTTATGAATCTCAATTTATGCTGATTGAAGAATAAAAAAAGAAGAGGACGTGCTCTGATACAATTAAGTTGGTACGTACTTGCGAGTGCACATAAAATTATCAATTTTATACAGCCCCGAAAAATTTCGTCTTTATCGAAGTCATCCTCTTATTTTATTATTAAAAATGAATTTACGAGCGTTTCAGATTATAACTGGCCGGTGGTCAATAATAAATTCATAAAAGTCAGCGTTACTTTTATATCAGATGATATTATAGATTTGCCTCACGTTTCGAGCGAGCGCAGCATATCCTGGCGCGCGGACTCGAGCGACCAAAAGGAAAAAATGAAAAGGAAGAGTCGAGCTTTCGAAATAATAAACCGGATACCCGACGCAAAGGCTTAATGAAATCCTTAAAGTCTTTAAAGCCGCTTCTCTCAAAAGTCATAAAAGCGCGTAAAAAGAGCCAAGGAAATCTCTGCTGCGTATTATTCCCGTATGTACTGCGCACAAAAGCCATAAGATTCTTGGCGTGTCAGCGGATTCGAACAGCAACAGCAGCAGCGTATAGCAAGTATTTCGAGGACTTTAATCTCGTTTGCGCACCAAAATAATCGTCGATGTCAACCGGCCTGTAATTTTCATAACTTTGCTTTCAAGGCCTCGGCGGTAAATTTTTCACCGTGATTTCACGCATATGTATGATTTCACATGTATGCATATATACTGATGTACATATGTGCAACACGTATTTATGTATATGTATATTCATGCATGAGAAATTACTAGTGTCTACTAAGCGTACAAAGACTAACAATGCAAACTTGATTTCTATTAAATCTTGCAAGAAACTATAGTAAAATTAAAGAGTAGTAGATTTATTTACGATTTTAAGCTCAATCATGGTAATTTTTGTGGATGGTTTTTTAAATATTTGTACACGCAGTAAAATGTTCCGTTAAAAACTAATATAATCTTTATTAAAGCAAGAACAAACTTGAAAAATAAAAAGAAAATTGTATGATTACTAGCAAATTTTACTCTAAAAAAGTAGTAAACTTACTCTATGAGAAAGCAATTTAATACAACTGTATAGTAAAATTTAATTTTAAATTTTCTTATCTGCTTTTTGTAATTTTTTTGATTTTACGACTGTGTAAAAACTTTGCTTTAATAAAAGCTAGTAATTTTTAATGTAAATTTTTTTTCTGCGTATATGGACGGTAGAGTATTCATTTTATTACTCAGTTTAAACTGAATTTTGACATTTCTTATTTTAAAAGAAGTGCTTAAAATACGATAAAATTTTAACACATTCTTTTTTTCCTCATCCGTTTATTAACTGTACAAATTCATCATTTTTTAACCAAATCTACCACAAATTTAGTAATTATTTATATTAGAATACCAAAAATCATCTATGAAACGACTTTAGTGAAGATTAGCGAAAATTATAGTTAATTTTTTTCCATATGCACACATAAATATATATGTATGTATGCATAAGTACGCGCATATGTATGTATATGGGTATATAAATATAAATGTATGGGTATATAAATGTGTGTGTACTGTATAAGTACATACTTGCGCGTTCGTATGTGGGTAGGGCCTCAAGGCGCGGCGATGTGGTCGAGCCTCCTTGAGTCCACGATTCACACGTGTCTCGATGGGGGAACGGAGAAAAAATCGACTTGCGAGACATGTGCGTACTACGTTTACTACTGGGTTGTATCCTCTCTATAGCTCTATTTCCAAGTACACCACGTGCGATTTAAATAAGCGAATTTTTTCGGGAACTGAATGGATGATGGGCACAGCTCGATTTTTACTTCTTCTCGTTACATCCTCGTTATATTTGCAATGACGAATCGAGAATAAAATGAGATTGCATTGTGTAATATGCTTTGGAAATGTGCGGAGCTTCTTTGTTGAAGGAGTACTGAGACTACCCACGCGGTGATTAAATAACGGGTTAGTGGCACGACGTGGCGGGACATAATTGAATGGTAATGAGACAAAGAGAAATTTTCGAGCAAATATTCTAGCGAAATTGTAGAATAGAAGTGACGACATGAAGATATATTTTGAGTGCGATACAATTAGTAAAAATGGAGATCGAAATTCTGTACTTATATATTTATGGGAAGTATTATACATATATATTTCATTAATTAATTCTTAAATAATTAAAATGTATAGTGTATTAATTCGTGCTGTCTGTAATATTATCTAAAGGTCAAGAATAGCCATTAACATAATAAATTAATAAATAAATAAATGTTGCAGCGAATGTATAATTAATATTAATGCGATAAAAAAGCTCCTAATAATATATCCACTGGAACATTTTATATTAAAATCTTAAAGAGACGCTGCATTCTTACACAATTGAATTTTGATATATATATATAATACTCTTGTTTTATTTTATATTTGATTTTAGTTTATTTTTGTTAAAGGGCCAAATATTCCGCCTGCAGTATACATAAATAAATAAATAAATTCATTCATTCATTCATTTACAAATATATTACTCCATTAATTTCGATTAATCTGGTGCGCAGTGATTATAGTATATAAGGAAACATCTTCAGCGTAGTGCATTAAAATTAATGCTGCCTTTAATTATTAGCAATCCAATAAAGAAATTAAAATTTTTTTCATTCACTGATATGCAGCGTATCCCACGGGATGCATTTAAAAAAAGATTTTCTTCTGGCGTGGGTGATGCTTATCGATCTTACCCCTTTTGTGCTCTTCCATGCCTTAAAAGGTCGCCACGCAGGAAAGACACGTTAAACCAGCACTGAGCAGTGACCAAATGACTTTGAAGATCCAGGAGATATTCCGGGAGAGTCCTATGTACCTGTTTGTCCTCCCAAACACGAGTGACAAACTTGTTTTTCTCCCGTTGTCAGTCGCTATTGTGGCGCGTTCCATCCAGTTTCACGAAAATTTATTAATACCAATTCGTCCTCCGCTGCCTTTTGAAAGCGACTCGTGTAATTTTTTTTTTTAAAAGCTATATATTTTTAGCGGCTAAGACTTTTTTTTTAAATAATTACACGGTGGTTAAAAAATGTTGGCTTTCAATGAGGTAAAAGAAAACTCTGTTGAATAAAAAGAAAAAAAAAAGAAAGAAGCAGCGTAAAGTGCTAATTCTCGCCTGGGCTCATTAGTGCCTGTATAAAAGCATGCGAAACGTGTATATAGTATAGTACTTAATGATAGATTGAGTTTGGATTTTAAAGAACTTGTGGTTCCTTTATAATTAAACCGTAAATTCAGGATATACGCTTTTGTAAAAAAATTTAAATGACTTATGACAATTTATAAATAACAAATAGGAAATTCAGATTGGTTTCAAAAGCTGTATATAAAATTTACCATCATATTTTCCATCAGTATACAAAAACTTAAATAATAAATCATTATTTATTTATTTATTTAAACATTCAAAGCATTTGACAGTCTATTTACAATTTAAGTATAAAAAAATACTTATTAAGATATAGAAGTTTATAAAAATAACAATAATAACAAAACATAACTAAAACAAATCTGCAAAGAGAATAATCTCAATAGTTGTAAAGTTGCATATAGTTTCATTCGAAATTTGATGAAACTGTAACAAATTCTGCTACAACTTGCGAAAATTTCGCATCAAGAATCTATATTGTAGATTTTCCAAAAACATTAACATTGACTATTGCAATTTTTAGTAAATAGATCCTTTTCCCCTTCGTGTGTAAGAAAACAAAACCTAACAATTATTTTCTACTTAAAAAAATAATAATTATTACAACGATCGAATGAATAAATTTTCATTTCCGCCGTTGCCCACGTAATTAAAAGTGTCCGCAAGCAATCATTTCCCGCTCTTTAAAGAAATCGACTTTTTCCCACTAAAAAAAAAGATCCTCTACTCTAAAAATCCAGAAGCCGTGAAAATAATTAAATTCAGCTATATACAGTCGGCCGAGCATTCCCGCCGGCATAAGACAAACGAAAGCGGCGGCGAAATCCATTGTTCGAAGAAAAAAAGTCAGAAAAGAATCCGTTCTAGCAGAGCAGCTCCGCAAAGTACAAGTATAAAAATCCCGCCGCCATAGTATATACATACATACATACATACATACACATATACAGTACATATATACATACATAGACAGTAGTAGTAATAGTAGTGTAGTGGTAGTTGTGGAAGTGTATAAAACCCACGTCCAGACCTTCAACTCGTCGGGCGCGAGCAGCTCACCGTGACGGGGCTCTCTCGACGTGCCGAGCTCGCGGGAACCGAGCAGTCATAGGGAAAGAGAAAGAAAGAGAGAAAGAAAGAGAAAGATGAACGTGGGAGTCGACGTGTGATGCGTACAAGAGCTTATACCCCCTGAGCTCTCCTTAAGGGGGGGCCCTCGGATCGTTGACCTACCTTTCCGCCGCTTGCCCAAGATAAGATACTCCGTGTATATATACAGTGAGTCCTGCCGCGCTCCTACGGGGCTCCTTCGTGGAAAATTTATTTCGGAGCGGATAAGTGACGGGACGCTATGATGGGTACATACACGGAGACGTGCCCGCCAACATGTGCGCGCTCGGCTCGGCCCGTGAAATCACATCGCGACAGTCCGGGATCGACATCCTGCGACGCTTCTCCAATGACGATGGCTACCTGCTGATAAGATTGCGCGACGATCAGCGTTTACGTAATTTATTTATCGTTGCGCCTACTGCTGACGATTTTTTTTTCTTTATTCTTCCGAGTTTCTCGAGAGACGCGACTTAAGCACACAGTGTGTATGGTAATCTATACGAAATGATACGAGACTGTGTGTATAAGCGCGGTCTGATGAGCGTCGGTCCCGATGTACGCTTTATTTTACTTTGAAATCGGTATACTGAAGCGTCTCCGGCCGAGGGGGAGATATCGTCGGCCACGATTGGTATGCACGATATATACCTATAGGAGTAGGTGTATATATGTACCTTATAGTCAATTAAATGTGAACCTATATATAGGTACGTGTCTAAAAAAAAAAAATTAATTTGTTACTTCTTACTTTTGTAAATAAATTATACATTTTTTAATAAAAAAAAGTTATATACATTTCCCGGTTGAAAAGAAGAACGTGGAAAATCAACTTTGAACATTCTAATAATCATGGTTGACGTTGAAAAACCTTGATTTGGCTTGATTTTCAAAGTTTATTTCAACGTTCCCTCGTAAACATTGATTTTTTGCCTAGCGGGCCGAAAGTGCTAACTTTCGCCCCGGGGCCCGTTTGCGAAAGTTGTCATTTCGGCCTCGCTAGGCAAAAAAATAGTATGTACGCACCACGGGAGTAAATAAAGAAAGTCTCAGATCGCATGTTTGTCACCCTTGGCTTCGCCTCGGGTGACAATTTACATGCGATTTGAGACGTTCTTTGTTTTTCCTCCCTAGGGGCGTAATATACTATTTCAAGATTCAACGTTGATGACTTTTAAGATTTAACGTTGATTTTTAATCAACATTGACTTTCAAACGTATTCCTATTTTCAACTATGAATTCATAGTTCTATATTAATTTCATAGTTCTATATTCAAATAAAAAGAATAAATAAGTATATAACGGTACAGTATACAATAATAATAATAATTCAGTATAATTAATATGTGCCGTAAAACGCACCAACGCGAGCATAACGAAGTCGGCTAATTAAAATAAACTGGAATAAATTTCACGAAATAAAATTCTGGCGCTGCGATGCATACACGACTGAATCACGGCTTTTCCGGTGTGGATCTTGCGATGGTCGAGGTGAGGGACGGGCCCCTCCGGAGGCGCGTATAGAAAATACGGGCTCGAGCCAGTGTCGCGGCAACAGGTGAATGGAATCCCGTCTTACGGTGCGGTGAAGCTTTTCAGCCTCATCATCCATTAGACCACCTGAGGCCTTTCGGATTCGTTTTTTTTTTACGACCGCGGCTATCTTGGCAAGGAGGAAAAAGGATCATACTGCGCTGCTGTACACTTGCTATCGTGGGCGTCTTTATAAAAGAGGGACGGAATGCACTTGACTGGTTAAGCCGCGGGATTGACGAAATATATTTTTTTTTCTATTATTCTTTGATGGAAGCGTCGTTGATGGAATGAGTTAATGATATGATTTATGTGATTATTTGGATGAGTAAATAATTTTTTCATTTATTATTTATTGAAAGTTTGATTCGAATTATTAATAGGTATGTACACTGAAAAAAAATAGTAAATTCAATAGAATATTTCTTTAAGTAGTGCTATTAAGTAAATGGTTTTTCATTGAATTAACTAAATATTTTGTCGAGTCAAGTAAATATTTCATTGAAGTAACTTTATTTGGCAGTTTCAACAAAATATTTAGTTAATTCAATGAAACCATTTACTTGGCACTACTTAAAGGAATATTCTGTTGAATTTACTCATTTTTTTCAGTGATATAAGTAAGAATCGCCTATTGATAAAAGAAAAACTCTAGTTTGATATGAATTTAACGATAAAAACGAAAGGTATAACAAGTCGAAACGTTTTTTTCGAGTATTTTTATATCAAAGCGTAAGTAAAGTAGAGTAATATAAGTTATATAAATTTCTTCTTAATTCAATCATACAAAAAATTTGATCTAAATCCAATTACACGTATCGTGAAATATAAGTATATACATATATAAGACACTTTAACGTACGTACGTACCTACTACTACTACAAAAACAAGGATACGAAGTATATATAGTGTACAAAGTTACGTAAACTTTTTAATTCCACGCCAGGAATTTCAATCATACGTACGAACATTTTTTTTTTTCTAATTTCTAGATCCAATTAAGTATCGAATTAAAATCAGTAACATAAACTTCAACACTTCAACGGGTTTAATTCGGTAGCGATCGATTGGGCAACAAGTAAGCCCGGATCCCACGCGCAATTAGAACCGTGAAAACGAAGCGCGCAATTTTTCATACGTAATGGTCAATATTCCGCAAGCTCCTCCCGTAAAATTAGCTTATAAAAAAATCACGTATTTCATTAAAAAAAAAAAAAAAAAAAAGGAACAGCAAGGCTTTCGTCAGCCAAGCAGGGGAACGCGTTTTTACGCGTGAGCGCGTGGTATTATCGCTCCGTCCGGGACCAGTTTGTTGTATCTCCAGTTTTAAACTTTTTCCAAGCGCTGTATCGTCGTCTTTTTCCAGGCGACGCCGTGTCCATAAAGCGCATAACTGTTAATGCGACGCGAGCCTGGGCACAGGATAATCCCCTCCGAGCAAATTCTTATTTATACAAGATGACACGAGGCTAATGGATGTCGCGCATAGAGCTTGAATTTTAGATTCGCTGATTTATCGATTTTGAAACTCTCCGAGCGACAAATTTCACGTCGCGGATCAGCGAGCTGCTGCGCGTTCTCCTTTTATTTCTCGACAAACTTCGCTTTTAAGGTCGCACGCCGGATGCCAAGGTTGAGGAGTTAATGTTCAGATATAAAACAGGCTCGGAGCGAAAAGTTATTGTGCGGTTGTTTTATAAATTTGTAATATTTTCGTTAGTTATCACGCGCGAGCAGAAGACAGAGTTTTGTATTCTTTTTTTATTTATTTTTTTTTTTAAATTGAAGGTTTTGGTTTAAAATTTAAGCCGTTGTCTGAGTCTTGTAGCAGATTGCAAAGTTACTGTGCAATAAAACGTGTATAGACACTGCAAAATTTTATAATTTTTTCATCGATTAGAACATACATGCAGCGGACAGAATTTTGTAAATTTTTTTAAATCGCAATTTGATTTAAAGTTTTGTTCGTTAAACTTTTTTTTTATAGGAGATTAAAGAGTTATTGCGTGGTTAAAACGTACACATAGATTGCAAAATTTTATAATTTTTTCATCAATTATAAAACGAATACAGTAGACAGAGTTGTGAAATTTTTTTTAATGTGTGAAATTTGGATTAAAACTTAATTTATTTAATTTTGTCTAGTTTTAGATTAAAGAGTTATTTTGTTGAGAACACAGGGTTTTGTAATTTTCTTTAAATGGAAATTTGGTCTAATATTTCATACATTTAATTTCGTCTTATTGTAGATTACACAACAGTATTTTATAACTTTTTTAACAGTTACCGTAGCGCACGTATAATCTAGAATATGTTAATTAAAAAAATTATATTAATTTTAAAAACAAAATTAAAGTGTTTGTAGATTTAAAGCTTATTTTGTTAATCTCAGTTCTTATATCAACGCAGTGTTTACACTGTGCAATTATATAGATTAAACTAATCATACCGTAAATATAGTACATACGATAAGTGTACGCAGCTATAGTTTAAAATAATCACAGAAAAAAAGCTTTAATAAAAACTGCTATTTCAAATTTTTCGCAACTTTCATATCATCAGTTTAAATTAAATAATTTTTTACACTAATATCCTAAGGAATTAACTGTATTTGCAATATAATATTTATCACGATATTATTTCAACAAATAACTCACTTCTGAAAAATAAAATATTCGTTATAAGTTTGAACCGCACTATAATATTTAAGCGCGATTTCGTAAGAAAATCGATTATCCAATGAACTTTCCTAAAGCCTCATACATATACACATTTTTCAGTTTACCCACAGACATTAAAAATTTTATTACTCCCTCCGCGTAATATACGTTTAGAAGTTTTATTATTATTTTTTTTTTTTTAAAGCCGAGCAAATGCACGCGAGAGTCTAATGGAGTAAAGCGAGACTCCGGCAACGCCGCCGAGGACTTTGGATTTAATTTTCTTCAAAGAGGCTTTAAGTGGATGTATGGAAGAACCTGTTTCACGAGGCAGGACGTTGCGTTAGGAGTTTTCTAGGACCATTATGCGCCGCGGATAAAAAAGGAGCATTATATGCGCGCCCCGTCCCGGTATAAATTCCACGGCATCCCGGTTTTTCCCCCCTACCGGTCTCGCAGCTCTTAAAAGATAAACGACCGGAGGAAAAATTTATTCCGACGCAAGGATGTATACTCGACTTTTCTTTTATGATGCTTATTAATGCGACCGCTGAAATTTTAATGCTCGCGTCTCTCTTATTGCGCGCACGAGGATACGGAAAATCTCAAGTGAAAGCTTTGCTTCGTTGTGTATGCACGTGTACATGTGCCTGTGTATATGCGTATGTGAGTGGGTGTACGTGCGTAAGAAAATTTTATTAATTTTAAAACAAACATGTCACTGTAAATTAGTGACAATTCACTAATCACTGTGTGAATTAGTGAATTAGTGATTGGTCACTAATATGAATTTAGTGATAGTGATAGTTTTACTGGATAAAATTTAGAGAGTATATTTCATGCATTAAATAAATCTTTATCATTAGTGGTAATGACTCATCGTGACGATTGTACAATTATGTAATTTTGCAGAAAAAAAGTTTTAGATGAATGTTGATGGTGAGCTCATTAGTGTATTTAATTTATTCGATTTCTATTACGGTAAAGAGGAGAAGAAAAAGTAAAGAGTGGCTTGTTAAGTCTGTCAAATACAGCTGTCGAAATAATCGATATTATTCAATTTTTTTTTCGCTGGACATCTCAATCGTGGCAACCGCACGAATACTTCAGATAAAATCGGAGAAAATGTATGTTGAATATTTTTAGACGACTGCTGCGGAATTTAATAATTTCCTACCATCAGATGCTTGACATTCTTGCAGTTTGTGGTTTATTTTATCACTTTTTTGGTGTGGTTATTGTAATGCAGTTCTTGGACTTTTACTGAAAAATTATTACTTTAGTAAAAGTACAACTAACTTTTTCCTTCACTATATTAAATCTTAGTTTTATTATTTTGCTATTTAAATTAGCATATGTGATTTTTTTCAATGTATTGGACTATATATAGCTTATTGGCTATATATTGTTTAATGCTTAAATATATATAAATAATTTATAAAATTCAAAACGAAAGGTAGAATTTTGTTTAAAATCTTTATTAAGCGAAAAAGAAAGAATAATTATGTACAGAGGATATGATATAAATTGTTCTTAGAACTTCTATTCCATATGTCGGTGTAAAAAACGATTATAATTAAAAAAAAGTCCTAAATAAATATCGCATATTTATTATTGCACAGGCAAAAATATTATTTTTACAAAAAATAAAATACAATAGAGAAACGCAAAAATACCACCGTACGGTAATAAGAATTAAATGGAAAATTTAAAGACAATATTTTAATAATATAAGTATTAAAAATGTTCAAATCTTGATCATTTGATAATCAATACCGGTTTTAATAAAAAATACAAGTGCAGCTAAAACGCAACCTTCAAACAGTTATTGAGCTTAAAATAGAATCGCAATTCTCCCAAATTAATACTTTGAACTTGCGGAAGGATTTTCGGAAAGCCTCACTTCAACGGATGGTAATTATTCGAACTGATCGGATAAAATCCCAATTAAGCCAATAACAGGAATTTGAAGTCGCGTGGATATGTTTAATGTTTGGAACTTCTAGTAGTTCTGAAGTAAGATTCTATTAGTCGTCGCTTTTAACTGACCATTCATTACGTCTTTTCGATTACCTGTTCGGACCTGACTCTATTAATTTTCAAAGTGTCACAAGCTTTGAAAGTGCAAGTAGCGTATAAGTTTGCGTTGTGACGATTCGGAAGAAGTCAATATCAGCTTTTTTTCTATTTTAATAAAAGAAAATTATTTAAATTAAAATGAAAATTGCCAATATAACAATACTTATATGTAATGTAATGTTTTTTTTTTATTAATTCATTTGGTACATCCTTAGTGGAAAATTCAAGATCTGGATATATAATTGCTTTTTTTCTGCGGGTGATTAGTCAATTTAAGGTGAAAATTCTAACCAGAATCCATTCAAACTAGCGACATGAGTTTCTGATCAGAACATGATCAACTTTTTAGTCAAAATATGTGAACTCCCTTGGTGAATAAGGGATCAGATATGATCTGGTCAGAAAAGATGATCAATTTCCTTTGATCTATCAGATTTCCATCGCATTCTGACTCAATTGCCGACTAATATACGGTTAAATATCTGGTCAGCAATTAATTTTCTACCAAGGATCTAACGAAATTCTTCCACGTGCGAATTTTCTGAGTTAAACTAAAAATATACACTACGAATATTTTGCCAATCGTAAATCAATATATTTAAGAGGAGCTTATAAAAATTATGGTCTTACAGATATATGGATCCGCACGCATTATAAAGTATATAGTTTTAAACTGGAAGTAAAAGCAAGTAGCAAGGCGTAAATCATTTTTTATGCATACAGAAAAAAAATTGAGATAGAAAATACAGTTACAAATCTAAAGCGATGTATTATTAATGTTCGCAGCTTGAAAAAAAACTCATCATTTTATTACCATACTGGACGCTTGATTTTCGTATTCAAAAAATTGACAGCCGTAATGTATGCTCCCAGAGACACATTAATAGAAGACGAATTAATAAAGTGCTGACTTTTGTCACCTTTCTCTTAGTCAGGTGTGTCTCACTTCCTCGAGTGATAAAGCGAATCCTGCGCGGACTTGCAAAAAACTTTTAAACGAAGGCCGGACGAGCTGCGAGCGTCAAATTCACATTTTTAATAGATGACGAAACATGTTGTACAGTTAAATAAAAAAGAAGTTTCTACCCGAAGTGACGAATATTTTTTTCTTAAAACACGTTAAAGGCATTATCTTTCGAAATTATTTTTGCGCAAGCAAGTCACACAATAATTTCTCGTAGCGAGATAAAAATGTCAGTCTTACAGGTTTTGTAACATTAAATCGTGAGAAAGTAAGTGTGTGCAAAATAAATGTACGTGATTCATTGATTTACTGCGTGAATTAAGGAGATTCACTTCCTTTGAAATGACGGATAAAAAAGACCTAAAGAAGCATTACACTAATTAGTACAATTTAATATTAATACTATATATAAATGTTTATGATAATGTTTATGATAAAATGAGACGAGGAATGTCTCTAAGCCCATATTATTTCAAGTAATTGTTATATTTTTATATTATACTATTAAAATTTTGATTTTATAGCATCCTACAGCCTCAGCGAGTCTATACATTTTAGTAGAACTGGACTTAAATTGTTATTAATTAATTTTATTTAGGGTTGGAGTATTGGACAAAACAAAAATAAATGTGTAAGTTTTTCAAAAAGTACAAACGCAGCATAAATGAAAATCAAGAGATTTAAACCAATTTAAATAGTTTATAAACTTTTTCATTTGATTACGGAAATACTTTTAATTTCTACAATTCTTCAGTTCTAAAGGACATTAATTACCAATAATTTAAGTCCAATCCCATGAAAATCTGTGCATTCACTGGGGCTGCATTTGATAACAAATTTTATTATTTATATAGTATTGTTAAACTGTAAATTAAGTGCAAGGTCCTTTTTTCAGATAATTTTTTATCCACCTTTTTAAAGGGGCTGAATCCCTTTAATGGATATTCCCATGCATTTATTTTATTGCCTTTTTACTTTCAGGTCAATGAAAGTTTTTTAAAGGCTGACGTGCAATTAGCTTTGCGCGATATATTTATTGATATTTTATATGCGAAAAATTAAACTTAATTTATAAGCATTCTACAATGTTGTTAAACCGAGCGGAATCCCGTTACGGGAGGCCTTTTTTGGCTAAAAGTGAGGCTTTTAAAGGATTGAATAAAACTTGATTTAAAAATCGGCGAATACTTCGAAGGAAGGAAAGTAAGTAACTAAGAACAGATAAATAAGAAATTTTAAAAGGATTTTAAATACCGGAATAAAAATTTTAAATTACTCGAATAAATGTGTAAATTAGAAATTAATTTGTAAACATTTTTACAGCGTTAATTTATTTTTCAAATCACAAGGTATTTTTCTAATTAGACATTAAACATTTTATTCCCTATTATTTATTATTCTCTATTATAAGTATAAGTGCAACTATCTTCCTTTATTTGTGTGTAAAAACTTCTAAAGTTTAGCGAATATTTATAGTATGTACTGTATAATTGTACATCGTTAATACTTGGTTTTAATTTATTTTGAAAGAAGCTACTTATCAATGAATTGGCAGTGATTTTTAATTTAACTCGAACAAATTATGTATATAAATTGTTCCATTTTTATAAATTTTATACATTTAGTGAGCGAAAAAAATGGCAGAAAAAAATAGAATAAATATATCGAAAAATTCTTATGTTTATTTATTTGTTTACTTATTCAATATAGAATAAGGAATAATTGTAACAAAAATAATATAAATTAGAAAGTTGAACTAAAGAGTTTAATCGAAGTCTTAATATCTCTTACATCCTCAATGCATCTATAAAACATGAAGAAAGAGTATTCCTATTTCACTTTAAGCGATTTAAGGTAGAAAATCCAACATTAGATTTGAACAATCAATCTTCTTGTAACACCATTAAAAATTTAAAAAATTTCTCATATTTTATACAATTGTTAAGCTTGAAAAATAAAATTAAATCATTCGCAGTCCTTTGATATATTTACAAAAATTATTATAATTACACATATTTATAATTTTTATAATTTTTCAATTTAAATTTTCCCGAAAAAAAACCTTTCCGTCAACGGGTACCTACTTGAAATAAAATAATTTAACTTTTCCATTAACGCCCTTTAAACGAGTATATAGAAACGTGCGTATTTTACATTTCGTATATACAACTCGTCATTATAGCCGATAAATCGCTATCTCTATTCAAGCGAAAAGCAAACTATAATAAAGTTCACTTCCTCAGTTTTGGGGGACCGATCTTGAAACGAGACTCCAAGAGCGACATATGGCGAAGGAATTTTCGTCGATTAGATAACTCCCAGCCGCGTGGCTTTACGTTTCGCACATCCCCGTCCCATGTGATCTTACGCCGTGTGTACTACGCTACTACCAATAGTACTATGAGTTCATTGAAACGCGCTCTTTTTATTCATTCATCCTTGACCGGACCGAAGGGGGCCGACCCGCCGAAGGTCCGACCGAAATAAAATTGACACTCTGTTCGCGTACTACTCCCCGCGTACAGTATATACGTGCGCGGCTTTGCGAAACTCGTGAGATTTCACCGGTTCGAAATCTTCCACTCGGTCCCTCCTGGCCGACCGTTAAGGAATTTATTGTTCGTTTCGCTCCCTTTTCTCTCACTCTCTCGGCGAATCGGGCAGCCTTTTTTTCATATTATAGTGTGGGTGGACTGGCCTCTGGCTTCTTGGAAATCTTTAAAAAGCCGCGCAATGCTCGCTGGTAAGTGGTGACGCCACCGGCCGGTCGTGTCGTCGTATATATACATCGACTCCCCCTCCATGTGTACGCGAATCTTACAGAGGCTTCCCTTCATCATTGTTGGGGGAGGTGCTGAACCTAACCTCAAAGTCGGGCCGGCGTTGTCGCAGCTACTTGTTGGTTCGGTGATCTAAATCCATCGAGTCGTTTGCGCTTGAGTTTTCAGCATCGTTATCGACGTTATCTCAGTGGTCGTGTTGCGGCGGCGCCTCCGACAATCATGCTAAAGAGGTACGCTCTTCTCGGCGATAACAAAACGTTGAATGTAGTATCTTTCAATTTCTCTCTTCTCCTAAAGTGAAAAGTTTGTTTTATTTTGCATTCATATAGTTTAACGATTTATTGCGAATAACCTATACCATCGGAGGAGAAAAAGGGGAATAACAAATCTGTTTGATATCTCTTTTACGCCAGTAAACTATATTGATATATTTTACAGCAGTAAATTGTACTTGTCCTATGTGTGTGTATTTTGAGTGCTAATCTAACCTCGTCTTATCACTACAACCGACTAAAAAAATTTATATACTTATAACAATTGAAAATAAGAAATAAAAAACTTCATCGCATCAATCTCGACTAATTGTGGCGTGGTTTAATGAAAGTATGAAATCTTCTGGCGCGTGTATCTTGTTTTAAAGGTCCAAGAACATGATTCACTTGGAGCTGAGCTCTGGCGAGAACCTGAGGTAAGCGAGTTTTTCGCTTCTATAATTATCGTACAAATTGTGTTTCACCAGTCGAGCTCTGTGTTGTGAATCCTCGATACAATGCACATTAATTTATTATCACTCCTCCGTGAATGCCACTCTTTGAGCCAAGGGAAGGTTTTATTTGTTTCAGTTCTATATCTATTATATAAAAGCCCTAAGATAATTTAATGCAGTGGGATCTTAATATTTATAGTTTTTTTCTTTTTTGTTATAAACGCTCATTTCTTTTATTAATATATTATGTTGGTATTATCAAAGTCTTCCTTAATATTTTTTTTAGCTGTGTAATTCATAATATTTAATAATTTATTGAATCTTGAATGGAACACTATTTATTAATTTATAATCCGTCGTTGTTTTGGTGAAATTCAGGGCAGAGGGCGCCACCTACGCTTGTAAACTGTAATGGCGTCGCAGTAGTGTGCCATGCTTGATTCGGTGTGCCGCGACTTTAAAGCGCCACGAATAACACGGGAAGTTTCATTAGGTGGTGAAAAACGAAACTAGAGGAAGACAGTCGATTTGCGTATATATGTATGTTGAGTATGCCATATCGACCGACTTGATTGGGTTTAGCGTCTTGCACTGCAGTGAAACCTGTGAAAATAACTATGCAAATGTGCGAAATTGTACAATAAAAGTACAAAATTTAACATCGTTAACTATAATTGAAGTCCATTGGAAACATAAAATATTGTATTAACACGTATATTATTTAAGTGATTAAACAGGTAAATAAAACAAAGTTTGATTTTGGCAAGTTTGTAATATTTATACAATTTATGCTTTTTATCACTGTAACGTAGGTGTGTTCATTCAGAATTCTACATTTTAATGTTCCATTAATCTCTATTCGTTTTAACGGTTAGTAATATGCATAAATTGTGATTGATCGATGCTAATCGGTTGTTGTGTGTAACGTTTATAAAAACAAGTAATGCTCATTTTTTGACAGTATGACATTCTGTATTTTAGTTGTGTATGTATATAATGTTTTTGATGAACAATTATACATTAATAAACAGCAGGCAGATGTTAAAAAGACTGTTTTCATTTTAAAGAACGGTGGCGCCTTCTACCTCAAGTGTCTCTGCGACAAATTCTATTATTGCTTAATGCTTGGTTCCTTTTCTATCAATTCATTTCAGCATATTTATTAATATATTTTTATTTCAGTTCAAAGATGAAGAGTGTTATTGACGTCCTTGCTATGCAAAGAGAAAAGAGGCTTAGCCTTCAGAAAAGTATTATTTTAGACTATTCCAAATCTACAGATAACTTTACAGTAGCAAGATTTATATTTGAATGTGGTGAGTATAAAATAATTGGATCTGATCTAATTTTTACAATGTTATACAAAATTTAATTGTTCATATGTTTTTATAGGTTTAAAATTAGATACACATCCTCTCACAATATCAACAGCTGCGACTTTGTACCATAGATTTATGAGGGAAAGTACTCCAGGGGGATACGATCCATATGTAAGTGTATTTATTACTTATTTTAAATGTAGTCTTTATTATTTTGGTATATTTACTTCTTTGGTAATAATAATAAAATTTATATTTTCAGTTAATAGCCTCAACATGCTTATATTTAGCAGGAAAAATCAAAGATAATAATTTGAAAATCAGAGATGTAATGAATGTTGCTTATAGCACGTTGCACAGAGGTTCAGCACCTTTGGAATTAGGAGATCAATACTGGTCTATGCGTGATGCCATTGTACAAGCAGAATTATTAATAATGCGTATGTTGAAATTCCAAGTTGTACCAGAACATCCGCACAAGGTAATTTGTCCAAAATATAACAATAAAATTCATTGTGTTTAAGAAGCAATGGACTAATATCAATTTAAATGAATAAATATTAACGTCTTATTTTTGCGCAGTACATGCTGCATTACTTGAGGTCTCTGCAAGCATGGTTTGGAGAAGAAGAATGGCAAAAATATCCTGTAGCAAGAACGAGTATGTCCTTGTTGCAAGATTTTCATCACATTCCAGCGGTTCTTGACTATCCACCAAATCTGATAGCCATAGCTTGTATAAATCTATCTCTACAAATTTATGGTGTAGTAGTTCCTTTAATGGATGAATGCGATCAACAACCATGGTTTAATGTTAGTACATTAATTAAAATTCTTGAAACAGTAAAAGAACATAAATGGAAATTAAATAAGAAGAAAATTTATATATTTTATTGATACACTTTATTGCAATAGATCTTTACTATTCCATTGAGTGAATCACAATTTTAAAATTTTTCAAGACAACATGAATTTTATA
This sequence comes from Sycophila texana, assembly GCA_035582955.1. NCBI lineage: Eukaryota > Metazoa > Arthropoda > Insecta > Hymenoptera > Eurytomidae > Sycophila > Sycophila texana. Next base: position 16,553 of record JAWWEN010053358.1, on the reverse strand, counting down.
TGATATACAGTTCAACATCCACGAATAGTTTTTTTTATAATTGATAACATTTTTACAGGTATTTTGTAAAGATTTGACCAGAGACAAGCTTTGGGAAATAATGGAAAAAGTTATGTCATCATATGACGAAGAACCAGAAACAAGAGATCATTAAATTAGTTGGATGATATAAAATTTGATCATGCTGAATCATTCACAATTTACCATTGAAAGTTGAGTTAAATATATAACTCAAAAGTTTATCTAATCGTGATCTAAGAACTCGTACACTTGTCGATTTTTATATTTGTAAATATAGAATTAGTAAAATTAAAGTCATTCAATCAAATCAAATTCAAATTTTTGTCTCTTACTTTCGAACACTCGAAACTTGCTATACTTTGGTTTTAGTTTAACTTTTATTTTACTTTTGAGAAATTTTTATTTATGCAGTCTCATTTTTTTCTTTGGTCAATGTATATCAGTACTTTTAAGATAAGAAGCGAAATCATGAAATTCAAAAAAATATACTGAATAACGTTATACAATTGTAAATTCGGTGTGGATTTTTATTTCATTTTTAAGAATATTTAAAGTGTTGCAATATTAAGTCTGACATATATTTGGCAGAAAAACCATTTTGAAAATGTACATTGAATTCAGTCACATATGCTTTGATTATATATTTTTTTAAAGTAATTAAGGAATTGCAGAAGATATATTAACAATATCGGTGGACGAAGGGGAAAAAATTATATTTACAAAAAGATAAAACTTACGTCTATTAACGATATTACATATACAGCAAAAGTAAATGCTTAAGAGCAAGCAATTTATGAAATTTTTTTTCTTTTTCAAAAAAGTTTTTCGCCAATTCTCTCGGTGAAAAAGATAGCTCTTTTTTTCTTGCCTCCGATAACTCGCATTATATTTGTTGCGCAAATAACAAAAAAAGAAAATCTCTTACGATAAGCATATTTCTTCTCCTAAGAACAGTTAATTACAGTCTAAATTCAAAGTAGTCGCTCGTTAATTTTGCCTATACAAGCACCTCTTTAGCTTTGATGAAAATTGGGTCCCAGTAATCCTAACAATTTATAAAATTCTGACAATCTCGTACAAAATAGTTCGACAAAAAAATTTATCGTAGGCAATTGTACAAAAAATTTCGTTTGAAAAATACTTTCTTAATATGTTCTTAAAAACTATAAAAGTTATGACAAATTGAAATTAAAGTGTGATTTAGGTAAAAAGTTCCATTGTTTTTTTAAAGTGTGCCATTCAATTGATTCGATTTCTTAAGCTTTTTTTTTAAACTACTCAATGAACTTTCAAACGTCTCGATCAATATTTTGCAGTATGAATTTTCTCGTTGTTTTACGTTTTTTTTTTGTTGTCGATATTTATAAACATCGATATATTCAATCAACGAATTGTAAGAAATTAATATTTTAACGTCGCCTTAAGATCATTTTTTTTTCTCAGATACGCTTGTATACCTCTTTGACCCTTTTATAATACAAAAATCATCGTAAACTCCACTTCGGAAGTTGCGACAATTACTAGTAAAAGTTATTCGGTAATTGGCTCCGTTCAAATTTCGATTAATAATTGCATCAATCCGAAACTTCATCTGGATGATGATCCAAGAGAGTTGCCAAAATTTTTATCCATCGAATCCATAATATTCCTCGACGGTCTTAAACTTTTTTTTTATACAAGTTACTTATTTACATTTTAATTAACATCACATATTAAAAACAATCGCACTGCAAGGTTTCAAGTTAAAATATAGTCACCTTTTAAACGCTGCTGAAATCGTAAAAATCAATCCTTTACGTAGAAAAAACAGGAGGCAAGGGGAAAATAGTTAATATTATAACAACCTACGAAAAAAGAACAACAAATTTATGTAGCAACACGTAGCCGTATAAATCGATAGTATACAAACTTCGTCTGAATATATTAAATCTGAAAAAGTGGATATTATAGGAGTACAAATTAAAAAAAAAAAAGAAAAAAAAACAAATCCATAAAAAAAAAAATCGCACGTGATTTAAATAATTAATTAAGTTTCCAACTGCAATTCCACGATTTGATTGTCGATCGAACGAAACTCAACGTTTGAGAGGAGTCTTATTATCGTTGGTCCAACGCAATATTCCTTTTCTTTTGTTTATCATATTTCATGTTAAAAAACAACGAACTCAGTGCAAAGTCTTACACGCTATAGTTTATAAATGACCGTCTCGACGATGGACACTAATTAATCGCTTATGTGCTTTCCTCCAAGTCTGTCAGAATTTCTTTTTCGCCTCCCCTATTCTCGTTTCGTTTATTACTAATTATGTATACACGATATTACCTATGAAAAGGAGACTCTGAACAGATAATTAGACGAAGGTCGTCGCGGCGCCCGCGACCATCACATTGATCGACACAAATAACAGTGTAAACTTTTTAATGTCTTTAATAGCCTTAATTATGTCTATCCCCTTCCCTTTCTCTCTTTTCTTTCATTTCGCTTAATTCGTCTCTTCATCTGTCTATACTTGTCCTTTTGAAATTGCGTGGCCTCCCGCGCACCCGTGGATCGATATACGTTATACATATATGTATATATACGTATATGTTTAATTCAACGTACAAGTACATGTACGTAAATATATAATTCAACGTACATATATTAAATTAATACGTATAAATACGTATATACATATTTAATTCAACGTTTCTTTTTCGCGATAACTTGTACGGTGGTGCGCGCGAGGGTCGTCGGATATAAGCGCGTCAGAGTCTTCGGGTTTCTTTTTCTTTGGTTTTCTTTTTTTTTTTTTTCTTAGACCGCATCGTTCGGAGACTCTCGCTCTTGGGTCTCTATGGTGAAGCTCCGTTGTCCGTCCACTTTGGATCTCTCGGGGGGAAAAACGAGACGCGGGCGCTGATGTAGGGTTGGGTGCTTCTTAGGCCGCCTCCTTCGCCTTCATGAAGTAAGTGAGCATATCGATGGGCAGCGGGAATACGATCGTCGAATTCTTCTCGGCTGAGATCGTGTTGAGTGTCTGGAAAGAGAAAATTTTTTCGTTAACTTTTTTTTTTTTTTCGTACGCTGCGTTATGTGCGTTTTGACTTTGTTACAGCGATTAGTTTTTATTGTATAAAAAACGTGCAAATTTTAAGTTACTTTTGTAACTGATTAATTTTCTTTTCATACTGTTCGCATTACATTTTTAAATTACAGCATTTGTAACTTGTAAGCTTAAACAAATTTCTTTTCAAACGATACGGTTAACGTTTTTTCTTTTTATTGTTTCTTTTTATAGTAGTCTTAAATATACGTGAACGTTCAAAAATATAAAAGTATATTTATTTATAAGTGCATGTTTACTTATATTTATAAGTACACTGAAAAAAAAGTAAGAAATCGAAATCGATGTTTAGTTGTTTCAATTAATATTTGATTGAAACAAATAAATTTTGGTTGAAACAAGTAAATATTAATTAAAACAAGTAATGGTTAATTGTGATTAGTAAACTTTTTTCTCAGTGTTATATATAAATTTAAAATAAGTTTAATGCTACTTTTATCAACTTTTTTTCTTCTTTTTTCTTTTTTTTTTGTTTGATTTATCAATAATACTATTATAGTACAGCTCACTTTACTGGTATTTAATAATAACCAGTAAATAATGAGGAAGAAGAATCGATATTTTAACACAGGTTTAGTTATATTAACACGGCTATTGACTAAAAATTTTAATAAAAGAGTCTATATTAATATAAAAGAAAATATTTTGAAATAAAAAAAAAACATCGTGTAGCAAGTGAGATGGAAATAATGACCTGTAGGTATCGGAGTTGCAGGGCAGCAGGTGAGTCTCCAATAACTTCGGAGGCCTCTCGAAGAGCTCGGCTGGCCTTTTGCTCACCTTCCGCGGCGATCACCTGTAAAATAAAATTGCGAAATTAGGCCATCTAACAATAAATTCTCGAAAATACTCTTTTATGCGCGAATAAAGAGTCTTAATAAAGAATATTTTAATAAAGGCGGAAAAATAACGCGCTTAATTGTTGATATGATTAAACACACGTACATATTCGACACAATTGGGTATTGACAATAATTATTTAAAAAGAATTAATTAAAAAATTTAATAGTAATACAAAAAAAAAAAAATTATTTTTCAAATAAATATAGTAATAAAAAATTTAATTTCTTTTTATTACCTTAGCGCGAGCCTCGCGAGCAGCTTCAGCTTCTGCGGCCATTGCTCTCTGCAATTGCACTGGTAGTCGTACGTCCTTACTATAAAGATAAAGGATAACAAAATAATTTTTTACATAAATTACAATATTAAGACAGGGATTTTTTTTTTGCGTATAGGAAGAAGTAACTTACATCTCCACTCGCTCTACCTTAATACCCCAAGAGTCAGTAGCTTCATCCAGGGAAATCTGCGTAGGAGTATTAAAAAATTCAATGCAAATTGCAAATCATAGAAAAAATGTCATTTATATGAAAAAAAAGCCACAGAAGTACTCACTTGCATGTTACCGGAGATGGTTTCCCGCTCACTCAGAATCTCGTGTAGTGGTCGTGTGCCCATGGTGTTTCGCAGGGTAGTCTGTGCAAGGAGTCTGGTACTGTGGTGGGCGTTTTCTACGTTTGCGATTGAAATTGTTGCATTGTTCACGCGATAATAGACCACTGCGTCCACCGATACCGTGACACTGTCCTTCGTCAGCACCTGTATTTTTTTTTTTAGTTATTAAATTAATTTTTAGTTGATTTATTGATGTAAACCACTATCAAATGATTGTTAAATTAAAATTTTTTCGGATCAAATTGATTTTTTTTTTTTTTATTAACTCTTGTAGTTTTTGTGTGATTGCGGGGAGTTAATGTAGTTAATAAGTCAAGTTGATTATGATTAAAATTGTAAGTAGAAAAACTATTTTTGTTGTTTTAAGAAAGGTTGAATTTTAAAGTAAACTAATACACTAAGAAGTGATATTCTAATATTTATTTATATAAATAAAGAATTGAAATTGATCATTCCATCAAGAACTTTGAAAAAGAGACTCCAATGTTCGTAGACAGTAATTAATAATTTAGGAAGGCGGTGGTGAATTTATCGATCTATGTGTACAATAAAAATTTATTTAGTCATATAAAATTGTCTGCGTTTCATTTTTTCTTGTCGTCCGTTATTTATAAAATTGTTTAGCACCCATGAAGGACACGTAAAAAGGCTGCCGAAGCGTTAACCATAATTTTACGTAAATAAACAAATTTTCACCTAATTTTTCGTTAATTTCTTCGATAAACTTACTATAATGCGTATATATATATATATATATATATATATATATATATATCAAATTAATTGCCTTTCTAAATTGGACAAGCAATTTCATTTAAATAAAAATCGATACTTTCATCCAAACTATATAAGTCAGTACGCCCTCATAAAATAATTCTATTTTATGCAAACAATTCTGGTTGTAGGTTTCCTATACTCTTCGAGATAAAACACGTTTAGAATGCAACAAAAATACGAATACCGATTAAGTATTCCGAGTCTTTTGACAAAGAAAAAACGAGTCTATTGAAGATGAAAGAAATGCCTGAGTAAAGAAATGCCAAAGTACAAAGCGAAGTGCTGCGTTATTGTTAAGTTTGAATTTCAAATTTGAGTAAGTATTGTGTTCTTATATATACGAACCTCCTGGGGTGGCACATCGTATGTTCGTGTTCGCAGGTCGACGCGAGCATAGCTGTCCACGCACGGCAGGATGAAGAAGATTCCTGTGTAAAACAAAACAAAAAATAAATAAAAAAGATTTATTGTTAATTTATTGTTATCGAAGATTTTATTAAGGGAAGGGTCCAGTTTAATTCAATCAGGAAAAGAAAAAAATAATTATATTTTTCTGTTCTACATTCTTATTTCTGTAATAATTTTATGTAAGAGTACTTTTATGTCTCATATGTGAGAGTTATTTCATGTCCGTTTAATGAATGAACAAATAAATAATGAGATGTTAATTTGTTTAAGTATAGTATAAAGATTGAAAGTAAACACAGTAATTCCGCCAATTTCAATCAAATTCTGTTATTATGCTTTATAAAATAGATATAGCAATTATTCATTAATGTTTCCTACAATAAAAAGAAAAAATATTGAAAAATAATAAATTCTTTTACATTTTTACAATTAATAAATTAGATTTTTAAGTTTAAATTAAAAAGTCTCTTTCAAATCGATGAAACTTTCACAGTTTCTTATAGATCTCTCTGATATAATTCCTCGTAGAATGAAATTTCGGTAAATCCTTGTTTTGATTACTTCCAAAAATAATCTGAAATTTATTTTTTTTTCATAATTTTTATACTATTTTGGAACATATTTGCATTTCTTTAAATATAAATTAAATAATATTTTTCCTGGACAAGATCCTACTCTTGAATTTACCGAATAAAGCCTGCTAAATAAAATTAAACTTTCACGTTATTACAAAGTTTCCGCAGTTAAAGTTTGTACTTCGTCAAATACAATTTGCCAGGTAAATAAAAAGTGCATTCTAATCGAATTTAAGTTTTCACATTTTTTCGCGAAGAATACTACGAGGAGTACTCGTGGAAATTACATTTAAAATTAACAAAGTTTGCGCGTCATTTGCCTTGAACTCCGCGCGTAATTTTCATTATGTAAGACTTGCCAATATCAATATCCCACTTTAATTAAACAAAGAAAGGAAAAAAGAAAAGCGAGAATTCGTTAATTTTTTGCCACTAAGTAAGTCCCAAGACCATCTGTAGCTGATCGTAGAAAAGAAAAAAAAATGGATAAGAAGTCGGGTCTGTAATAATAAACAGTGCGAGTCACGTCAATAGGTATATACAAACTTTTTTTGCCTATGTACACGAAACAAAAACGTTTTCCAGAACTCGTTAGTGAAGCAAACCTCGAGGATAATGCCTCGCGAGTTTGGGAAAAAGTCTTCGAGACCCATAGGTTAATTCTTGGGAAAATGCGAGGCGATGGTAATCAATGTCGTTTCTTACCTGGTCCCTTGGCTCCGCCGGATAGGAGTCTACCGAGGCGGAATATGACGGCTCTCTCGTACTCTTGTACCACCTGAAACAAGCGATGGAAATATTAATGGAATTAAAAAATTTTAATCTTGGATTGAAAAAAAAAAGAAGTTTGCCAGTTAATTATTAAATTAACGTGCACAATTATTAAAAATTGCAGTAGTCAATTTTTATTTTCTCGTAGATTTACAAGAGCTGTAAAATTTACAATGGCTGTAGCAAAATTTTTAGATTTACAACAAATTTTGAAAATAAGTATAGTAATTTTTCTAATAACTTCAGTCTGCGCGAGAACGTTAAAATTGACTATTGCAATTTTTAATAGAGAATTTTATTTCACTAATATATTGTTAAACATTATATTAAATAAATTTGTTAATAAACGCTAAGGTATTATTAATTAATTAAAAAGATATTAGATTTATGAGGCCCAGTGAGGATGAAATATAATTGTTTGATGATGAATTCCGACGTTTTTCCGTGTCAGATCTTGAGGGAAAAGGTATAAGATACATTACAAGAAAAGTATTTTTAGAAGGGTCTACTGACGAATGGCAAACGACGTGACTTTGGTAGGAAAGAAGTTAATTTAGTATTTGAAAAAACTTCTGAAAAAAATAATACAACTTTGAAGCATGTTTTTTCGACTTCGCTAAAGTTTTAACTAAAGAAATTCGATGTAATTTAATTTTTTTTTTAATCAATCAAACCTTAATTGTTCACTATAGTTTTCAATTATATGTTATACTATGAGTAAGTACCATAGTACTTATGGTTCACAATACCATTTAATTTTTGAATTTTATAATCGTTTATTAAAAACTACTGATCACTAATTTATAATAAATGCTTATAAAATTTAAAGAACAAATTGTATTGTGAACCATAAGTTTTTATGAATTCATGAATTGAACATGTTATTTAGATAAAATTTGATTTATCATTAGACAACAATGGGCAGTAACTTGGTAAGTGGGTACGATCGTGATAGAAGTGTAATACGAACTTCGGGAGAAGTACACTTACCTTGAAGCAGACGAAGAGCGAGAAGGGCATTGTCAAGATGACCAGCACCCAGGATAGTACGATAAGGACCTTCCCGCAAGTGCCCTCATCGCTGTCTTTGGCGTTCCCGTCCTCCGCTGATAACAAAAATGATTTAACAATTTTTAAAACTGTAAAATACTAATAATTTTACTTCGATTAAAACTGTTTTTTTTTTTATTTTTTAATAAATTGTTATAAAAAAATTTCTTCGTGTGTCAAAGGTAAGATTATTTAATGCAGGATGAGTTATAGCTGCAGCGACGACAGAGTTAAGTGAAATTTAATTACGCTCGAGCAAAATGAGTTTTAGAATATAAATACACTTTATACTTGATGAACGTAAAGCAACTTTTTGATTACGTTTTACTGAGTTTCTTTGTAGCAATTATTCTATTACGTACTTTTTTGGCTTTTCCGTATAAATATAATAAGAGATGTTTGTTTTAAAACAAGAGAAGGTTCTTTATTGGTTTAATTACGTGCCATTTGTCATGTTTCGATTGTACACGATTCCCTATTCAAGTATGTATTATTATAGATCACATCTTTTTACAATTTTTGCTTCCTCACAGAGGAAACTTTGTAAAAATAAAAGAAAGTTTCTCTAAAAACACGGTAGAAATTCGTTTTGTGGGTCTTTGGATCATTTTATGATCTTTTTCGAAAAGAACTTTTACACCCTTGTAGCTTAATATACTATTGCTGCAAATTGTTTTTTCACACCAATATTTACCTTACATACTGCTGCAAGTGCATAGTTACACAAGGACATAGGTAATATTTTCCAACAAAACCCAGAATAAAAGCAGAAACTGTTGAACTATTGATTGAATGAATTTTGTTCTTATTATATTTAGAATTTAAAGTATTTAACAATGTGTATACGCTCAATTGAAAATACGTCGCTCACTAGATTTTTGTGTCTCTTTTATTTATTATTATAAATGTCATAATGCAAATCTTACTGTTATTATGCTTATATTATCTTCGCTATATGATACAGTAAATTGGTCTTTGAAAGTCTTAGTAATAGCTTGAATTAATGTTAATTGCAATGAATAAATCAAAGATAAGAAGTATATATTCAGCGATGTCATAATATCGTTTTCAGCAAATCATTACGAATGTCAGAATAAAAAAATCTGGTTCTTTTTAAATATGCAGTAGACTGAAAGTGACTAGCTTCTGCGACAAACTGAGCTAGTAAAAGTGGTTGCATGCACGATAAATTTTTAAAACCGATGAATAATTTTTTACCAATAGATACCATATACACACTGATGCAAGTACGCAATTACACAAGGACATGCGTAATATTTTCCAGCAAAAACAGAAATTGTTAAACTATTTATGGAAAGCATTGTTTTCTTATTGTAAATAGAAATAAATGTATACTGATGTGTACGCTCGATTGAAAATGCGTCGCCCATTATTCAATTGTTGGTACTCTGTTTTCTTTATTGTAGAATTTTTAAAAAATCAACACTGTGACTAGGAGATTAACGATGAGCGTAAAATTAAGTATGCCAAAAGTTCTTTAAATCGTCGGGATGTAAGTATTAATATCGATCCACTCATCGAAATTAGGTGAACTTTCCTACGCACTTTAGAGTCTGAAAAATTTTTGTGATACCTAAATATATAAAATTTAACGAATGACAACAATACATTTTATTCGAGGAAGCCACGTGTAATTGAATTGGCAGCAGTTTTTTTTTTTATTCTACGCATGACAATCCTCGACTTCCTGCTATGATATATTGTTAAATCCTATATATTAAATATTATATAGTAGCTAAATACTATATAGTAGAAAAATGACAAAGGTCGAAATTAATTTAATTGTAGGTATTTGTCATGTTTCGATTGTATATGATTCTTCATTTAAATGTAGATAACATCTTTTTACAAACTTTTTGTTCTACACGCGACAATCCCTTGCTTCCGACTCAGATATGTTAAATTCTAAAGCTAAAACGTCAGAGTTCGAAATTAATTTATAATCACAGGTTTCTGTCACGTTTAGACTGCGTATGTGTATGTTCTTCACTCAAACGTAGAGCACATCTTTTCAAAAATTTCTTGTTCCCCGAGACAATCCTGTTTCCTATTCTGACATGCTAATTTATATGCTAAACTTTCCTATAATACATTCCAAGTTATTCTTCCGTTTTTTATCCGACCCTACTCCACACGTGCGCTTTCCCAGGTCAAGCTAACCACAGCTTGTGGCGCTGGAAACCCACGGGGTCGACGAAGCGACAGCATTATTCCCTGAATAATACTTGGCTCGACGCAACCCTCCTCCCAACCTCTGCCTAAGACCAATAACATCCCTGAAAAAGAGCCCACGTTGTTGCGGTAACCCACCCAAGTAAGTTCCATACCGATATGTTGCTTAACTTTGATGTTTGCTTCAACACGAAACCGAAGTCCGCTCAATAATGTCCCTAATTTAGTTATTGATATAATGATAAATTGTGTTTGTCTAGTGGCATAAAGGTTTCATTAAAAATACTGTCGGCGAACTTTCAGTTTTACTATGTAAAGTAAAGTAATTTTTTTCAAACCTATATACAGTCTGGAAAAAATTACTGTATACTTTATAGTAAAATTTCCTGCATGCCTATATGAAAATTTACAATGTTGTTTGATAAATTTTACTAAAAAGTATAATTTTTTTTTTTTTCAGAATGAAAGAAGTCTGTGGCCACTTTTCCAGACAGTGTAGTAATTTTTACAAGAACGTTTTTCTGAATTTAATATGATCATGATATAAAACTACATTTTTTTGCAAAGTTTTAGTATAAAATTTTCCAAGTTGCTTAATTCATTGGAAATTAAATGTTTTTAAGGGCTGTTCTATTATTACCTTATTTCGTCTTACATTGAGTTTAATGAAATGTACGTGCATCATTTTTTAAAGAATTTTTAATGATGAAAAAAATGAAAACAGTCGTAGACTGGTAATCGTTTTTGAACAGGGCATACTAACATTATTCATTATTAGTTTAAAAAATTCCGTAAATGCAAAAATAAATCATTCTACTTGAAAGATGAAACTTAATTTTCCACATATAGTATCTGTAAATTTTCTAAAAATCAAATAATTTGTTTTAAATCGTAAAGCAGTTTTTTATCACATTTAAATCGCAAAAAAGCACATGTCACGTACTCAAAGACACCAACATGAATTTACTTTCATCCGCATGCTTTATTTACTGCGAATAAACTCGCAGATGCAGATTTACCCCACCACATGGAAATATTTTATCGATCGTGCGTCCCTGTACGCGGCTAATTGCGACCCTATAACGAATGATTAAAAGTCAGCCGACTCTGGTAAAAATAGTGTCCTCGTCGTCGCTTACGTATCGTTTCGAGTCTAAATATAGCCGTTCACCTTAACACTATTAAGAATAAATGTATAGATAACTAGTTCCGAAGACTATAAGTGAACTTTGATGCGCTGCTCCATAAAGATGAGGTCGCGACACCATGCAATCACCCATTCGACACTGCAAAAGTATCCGCGACCTTTTCTTACTATATGATAGCTATATACAACTGTACACTTCGTTTTTGCATTGATGCAAGAAGACATGTACGACGTAGATTTAAAAGATAAATTTTTTTACTGAAAAAGTGGATCCCTTATCCCCCGGGATGCATACAATATTTTGCAGCAGGATCCATTTGGGTCAAGCATGGGATCCTGCTGCAAAATATTGTATATATTAAGAGTACAAAAGGATTATAGATGAATTGATCAAATCAGTTGCGAAACTCCAAATGAACACACATGGAAATTAAGTATGCACCATAATGAGATTCATCAAGAACACTTAAAGTTGAGAGGTAATGGATATTACTTGAGAAACGAACAATCCGTCACACTTAAAAATTCTTAAATTAGTTTCAAGTTAAATATTTGTAATTGCATAGAATCAAAGGTATACTACTATTCGTTTTCATAAGTATATAGCACCTGTAAGGGAACCTTTAAATTTCTTCATGAATCCTTCAATGTCCTCGTGTGTTCATTTGGATTTTTCATGAAAACGAGTAATTCCTTTGTGAAACCTGAAGATTTTTTTATGAATCCCCTATGATACATTAATTTCCATGTGAATTTCATCCCTGAAAATTTATCTAATGCCGGTGTAATTCTTGAGGGTTCTTATGTGGACTATTTATAGTTGTTTTTAGTAGAGAATAGAGAATAGTTGATTAATCAGGAGAGTGTCACACACCTTCGGATCATCGATTTTAATGAAAACTTTAGTATTTGTTTTCTATTACAGAATAATGAAAATTAAGCACGCCACCTTTAATTTGATCATATGGGGACTTATTTAGCTAATGTAGCATGTTTTATTAATATTGCAAATATACATATATGATTTTAGTTAGCATTGCCTATACACGAGCAATACTATTGTTTTCAGTTGTATTTATTCAACAAAAGCTCATAGCTTTCATTATTCGCCAGTAGAAAAAAAAACTTTCAAAATTTCATCCAATTTGTTGATGAAATGTAGGTGCGATACTCTCCCAATAAGTGTAAGTTAATTATTAAGAATTGCTGTCTAAATATTTAATGAGGAGTAATATAAAGTAGTGAGCTTCTTAATTTACTAATCTATTTTTTTTGTCAAAAATAATTATTATTTACCGAGTAAGAGGAAGTTAGTGTACATAGACGAGGGAGGAGTGTTGTCAACACGGGGAATCTGAAATTGTCCGGGCGAAATAGAATGTATTTTTGTCGTAGTGCTCGTAGTGTTAAAAGCACGTTTATCTACGTCAGAGCTGCGTATTATGGTATATATACGAAAGAAAAGCAAAATGCGTCACTTAACTACGTCCCGATGGGGAGTATCGATCGCTGACCGATTTCCTTGGTAATTTAAAAGAACAAAATTTTGTGTTTATTTTTATTTTAATTCATTAAAATTAAATCCACGGAAATAATTCTTTTTCAGGCGAAATCGATACAAATTACATTAAATGACGCATTCAATTATTGATAAATTATAAATACGCGATCTAAATTTCTGTAATTTATTGGGAGAAGCAACTTTACGGGCATTCAATAATCAATTATTTGTTCGTTTTATTTTGTAAAACAAATATGAATTTACAACGGGGAGGAAATTTACATTCGATTAATTTATTCCCTTTTTTTTTAATACTAGCAAAAGATTCTAGCTTTTACATATACTGTTTCTTCGTAAGTTAAACATTTCCTTTTTAATAAATATAATTAAACATCTGTCTTGAAAAAGAATTTTTTTTATTCCGACATAATTATTAAAAAGTTTCTTTTACGAAAAAGGGAAAATAAAGGATCTGCTGACGTCGGTAGTGCGCAAATAGCGGTGCTTGTTAAATTCTTAAAAGAAAAGTATAAGCTGCAGTATTGGAAAAGTTTTTACTTTAAAGCCGCGCCGTAAAGTGAACATGAAACGCGCACATATAGTACCTATGAACAAGAGAAAAATATCATTTGGAACGACAGGACTGATAGACAGCTTTCGGTGTAGCGGTTCTTGTCTTTTTTTTTTTTTTTATTATAATATCGACTGTTATCGCGCAGTGTTGTTGGTTCACATTTGAAATAAAATGTTACGGTAGTTCGATAGTACTAAAATTATTTAGAGGTACATATATTGGAAACAAATTGTTGTTGATCCACGTAAATTTCTCCTTACAAAACCATTTAGTTTATTTAACAAAACATTAAGTTTAACCAACCAAAGATTTAGTCAAATTGCCAAAATATTTAACTAGATTGATTTTTAAACTAAAAAATTTTGTTAATTTAAGGTAATATTTACTTAAATCTGTCAAATAATTTTGTAAGGAGGTTTCAACGAAATTTTTAGTTGGAAATGCAAATTTTTTTTCAGTGAAGAAGTGCGTAGTTAAAAAGAACAGTATACATATACCATACATAACCACTCTGGAATTTTAGAATAGTATACATATACATACAATAACCACTCTGGAATTTTTACACGGAATTAATGTTGCTGTAAAAAATTTGTCTGCAGTAAATAATAAATATTTAAGAAAGATACTATCTTTTACACAGGAGACTAAAAATTACTGGACTAATATTGAATATTGTAAGCTATTGTTATTTACTCCTTGATTTTGCAAGTTGTAAATTTATAATTCGTACGATGTGGAGTTGTTTCCAACTACTTGTGTGACGTATGACATTTGAGAAATTAAATTTTTATTTTTGTTCATTTATTTATCCACCTTATGCACAGTTCAGAAGTACGATTCGGTCTCCAATTTTTTTATTGGTTGCTTTCTTTGTGGATATAGATTACGCCACCACATTAGTCTCTAAATTCTTCTTATTATGTACAGAGACTTTTAAACGAAAACAATTCAAATTTACCAAATAACATAAAAATAGTCAGTTAAAATTACGTTTTATAAATTAGCATAACCAAATTGTTATAGAATTATAGGAAAATCCCTGCGTTTCACATGCTCAAAATTTCTGAAGTTATACAAGATCAGAACCTCGATCAGAATATAGCAATTACAGTTTTCATTAATATCCTTATTTAAAATAAATGTCAGAATAATTAAAAAATTTTGAAACTTAATAACTTCTTTTTATTAATCTATCAATTAAATTAAACAAAGTTAACCCTCTTTGAATATTCAAAAAGACATTTTTATCCTTTAACCCTATCAAATTTCTTCTTTAAATGTTTCACAACATTTTCACATCTTCCTTTTTTTTATAGAGAGGACTTCAATTAATTAAATTCCTTTTAAAAGTGCTTCACAGTATTTTAAAACAGAAGGATATAATATCCACATATCGATTGAGTCCCTATAAAACACAATCAAGCGCCATTCTCCCAAACGCTAGAAAGCCATTTCTCCCTCCCAGCGGAAAATTTCGTTTAACGAGACATAAAAGAGCGGACCGGCGAAGTTTTTCCGAACTCGCGGCTCGATCGATATAAGCGTATCCTTTTTGCGGCGACGTCGGCGTCCGCTTCCGGACTTCTCCGTCGTAGTCTCACGGTTATCGGGGCTGACCGACCTGCAGAGATCCTCCCCCTTCCCTCCTGTTCCCTTAAATTTCCCGCCGGTAGGTACTTTCCTCCCACACCCACTTCGTCTTTGTCTTTACCTTCGCTCGACTGGTTTCCGTGAACCGAGGGCTATTGCTATTTGCCCGGGACACGATGGTGTTGGTTCTCTCGCACTCACTTGGCTTAGTTTTTCTTTTTTTTTCCTCTTTGTCTTTTGCGAGGAGTCAGTTTATTGCGAGAGGGCGGAGGGATTGCAAGAAATCGATGCTGTGAGATATTCTGCTTAACGAGTTTGCTATTATTGATGGGGGAGTGCTGACGTAGGAGGGTGGGCTTTTATCGATGGGTATTCGACTGCGAGGCTACTTGTGCGTTTTCCGCTGGTTTTATTGCTTTCAAGACGTAGGCAGAGTTTCCTAATTTGCTGGTTGATCAAAGGATCTGTAAAAATACCCATTACTTTGTCTGCTAAAAGTATACACATTGCGGAAGATCAAAAGATCATATTTTCTGTATTTAATAAAGCTTACTAAATGTAAGCTTCTACGGGGATGAAAAAATTTTATTGAGTAGAAAAGAGTATTACTTGAGGCCGTGGTCACAAAATTCTCCCTTTTTAAATAAATAAATTCATTTTTGACTGGAAAAATTTTAAAAACTAATTAAAATACAATGAGAACATTGGTATCAGAAGATATTGAAACTTTTCTAGTCAAAAATTAATATTTATTTGATTTCCATCATGTGCACTTATCTTTATTAAAGTTTTATAACCGATGAGCGTTTCTGCAGTATATTAATTTGCAATGACCAGAATTTCCATCTGGATAGGAACCATTAAAACTAACAATTACCCCATTAATCGCGATTTTATCATTGATTGATATCATAAAAACCATCTTGCAGATGCAAAGTCTTTCACTTTATGATTATGTTCATTGTTATGCTCATATCACTGGTTATAAAGCTGGCAATATATGAACAACGCGTTATTTTACTCCGTTAGACATAACAGTTAATTTTTTTTGGTATTTAAAGTCCACCATTGCACGTTTTCATTACCAATAAATAATTCTTAAATCAAGCTATTGTTTTATGACAACATTTTCATCGTCAACTTTTCAATTAATAAATAAGGTTGTACTGTTTCCCGTAACACTATAATCCAGTTAATTCTAAATTTGCATTAAAAATCTGAACCCGAAAAAGCTATATCTTCCTTAAAAATCAATGCCGGCTCCTAAAAATTGAACTGATACATCTTTCAGTCTGCTGAATAACATACACTGAGAAAAAAATATAGTAACAGTTACTAGAAAGTTACTAGATTTTCTAGTAACATATGGCGCACACTAGAA
>JAWWEN010053203.1:0-41263 GCA_035582955.1 Sycophila texana | reverse complement strand
TGTAAATTGGTTGAACGGTTCAGGCTGCAGTCGTCGCCAACGGAACATTTTTAATATAGCCATAACTTGAAAAAAAATGGGTATAGAGTCTTCGGTCTTGGTTTTATCTATCATGTATGATATACATATAAATAATATATAATTTAAAACTTAATAATTACTATAATTTTATTTTTGCAGGTCTTTTTGTAATTCTAAATTTATTGGTATATGACCCCCTTAATAAATCCTCGTTTGATAAACCGCGCCGACGAACCGTGCAACAAATCAATTTGAGAGCGTCACGAAGAAAGTGTACGTATAAAATCCAGGAAACCCGCCGAGGAAAGAAGCATTGTCCGGCGGATATTGCCAACAAAACGTCATCCTTATGTAAAGCCGCGGCGAGAGCCGCACGGAAGAGAGCGCAGCTGCCAAGCCAGTTAGCCGTATTACGGCGCATTATCGGCTTCCGATTACGCGGCGTCGTCGTAGCAGTCGCCGTCGTCGTCGGCGCTTTGCCTCTCCACGTCGCCCAGTCATGCGCCAAACTCGCTCGCCGGCTCGATATATATTGCATTATCGCGCCGACGGGCCCGCACGTCCGAGCGACTCTTTTGTCGGCGCGCGGGAGCCGCACGCCCCGGACGTCGACTCGGCAGCAGTCCAGGGAATTACGATCCGCAAGTTCAAAGGCATTATTCATAAACTTTTCGAGGCCGAGCGCGGCTTCGTTCACGCTTCTTTTCACGGGGTGGGTGGATCGAGTGAGCATCAGCGGGGGCTGCAAAATTGACACATTTTTCTTTTTTATCGCGCTGGCGATCGCTTGCACTCTGGTTTATACTGGGAAATGCCTTTTGAAGGTGCTTTACATCGAAAAGGCGTATTCTTTTGAGAATTGTGTTTTATTTTTTATTGATGCCTTTTACTTTCTTTGAACAATGATATAAAAGATTAAAGGAGAGGGAAGCTGATGATGGTTGAGTTACCAAAACATCGCTTAGTATAAATAATATCAAATAAGTGTACGCATTGCTTCCCTTTACTTTAAACTACGAAAAAGTGATGATAGAGGCAATTTATTAAATAATATCAAAGAATTCAGGTAGTTTAAAAAATATATAAGTAATTTTTTTTTATAATGAGAAAACCATCATGAATATAAATATAATATATTATTATATAATTTCAGTTTATTGCTTATGTGTAATGTAGTAACTAAATCAATCTACATGTGTCTGTGTCTATACTGGCCTGATTGTAACTAGAATAAAGCTCTTTTTCAATTTACTTTCTTTTTAATCTTTTACATTTTTTTTAGACACATGTAGGTACTAAAAAGAATTCGTCGAAATTTCGGATTTCCAACGTGCAGTGTATGCTTTTTTACGCCGACGTTTACTGAACACTGCAATTAACTTTCTCATAAAACTAAACGTTTCTCTGAACTCTCACAAGAAGTAAACTGCAATCATCACGAAAAATCGAGATAAAAAAGTCTACACACATTAAAAAACTCGAAAAAAAAATCAAAGATATACATACCTCAAAGACTTTAAATCCCTGCACCACTATAATAAAAAAAAAATTGATATCCAAATTAAAAATCATTCATGCTCAGCAATTGCTACATTCAACAATTGCCCAACAATTGCCGTGTGACTCTTGCACTCGCAAGCTGCGTATAGAGAAAAGTAAAAGCGAAAAAAAATCACGGCCCTACCGAGGCGTCACGTGCAGGAGCCGGGCACGTTGTTCGCACGTGGGCTCGACCGTAATCCGTTGCGTAATCCGAGCGGCCGGCGCGCGCGCGCTCGCCGCCGTCCGTCCGCTGCACGCGGCGACGAACTTTCTCTCTCTATGCCCGCGCAGTTTAACCGCCCCCGCGGCTCCGCCGGCGAAAAATCGATGGGCCGTGCCGCGTGCGTCAGCGCGCCGTTGAAAATTTCCGCGGAGGGAGCTTTTTGTATACCAGAGCTGCCTCGCGAATTGCAGGTGCCGCGACCACGCCATTCCCGTGTACCTCGTTTCTTATAGGGCCACTTTTCTTCGAAGGTCGATCCTTCCAAATGAGCCGGGAACGCTGTAATGCTGCGGAAGTTTCGGAGCATCGATAGCATCGCTCGTTCGAATTTCAGAGGTTTTTCAGGGTATATACAAGAATTTTTTTAGTTAAACGTGAGCCTTGAAAGTTTTTGTGATAAAAAAATGTTTCCGTTTACTCATCTTGGTTATAATTCATACGACGAGTGTACTAGAAAAGAAGCTGGTTATGAATTTGTCTCACACTCACAAAAATGAATTTTTGCTCTTGTTAGAGGACAAATCCACTTAAGTATTATCTACTTAATTTTAAATTGAATCTAATAAATTGAAGAATATGTCTGCTTCAGTATAATGAACAATAAATTTGAATAGAATTCGCTAAATTTTATCGTAAATACATTAACCATTAGTATTTTTTTCTGTTAATTAGAGACTTTTTCGTTCATTCAATTCTTTTAAATTGTTATGAAATTAAATGGAAACTAATCGTTAATGAATCAATTTAAAATTTATCATATATCTGCATAATATTAAAAAACGTTTAAAAAACATTCGTTATATTTATGTATTGTATATCAATAGATTTTTTTATTATTCGAAGACGACAATCTTCTTATTAGAAGAAGAATTCGTTTACGTTTTAGCAGATTAATCGCGAACGATTGACCAGTTATTCACAGTATAAATCAGTTTGACTCTATAATAAGTAAATTTTCCACTGTCATTTAGTCGATTCTTCTACCAGTTAGATTAAATTTTTGTGAGTGTTCATAATTCAAGACGTGATCTTATATAAAAATAAGGATTTTCTTTACGCTACGAGCTGTACAGTGTACACATTTTAACGTTCAAGAACAACTTTATTTACTTATGGCAATATCTTGAATACATTTCTTTATTGCGAATGAAAATGTGAAAAAGGTCCGCAATGCGGCATCTCAATAATTCAACTTATTTCAGCGAGCCTCAAATTTTCGACGCGGCGCGCCTTAATATTCGCCGTAACACTTTGAAAATTCCTGGCGTTCCCTCGAATCCTCCAGCGCGTTCCGCACTCCGGCCAACTTTCTTCGTGTAACAAAAATAGCTGCATTAATTAATTACCGGCCGAGCTTAATAATTTCAAAGAAACTCGCAACCTCATCGCAGCCGACACAGCCTTGGCTCTCGACCATCGGGAAAACTCCGTCCATTAATCAAGGATCGATCGGTTAGCTCGTTATAAGGTCCTCCTCCGAGCGATCGCCTTAACAAAACGCCGAGCTCGGTCGAGCTGATTAGCCTTTGCGGCGCAATCGATACAGCGCGGACACCCCGGCAGACGCGAATTATGTTCCCCGCATTAATGCATTTACGTGGAGCAATTAGTTTTGCGGCCCTCGGCCGAATATACGCTCACCGGAGCGCTTAGCCGGGAGGCTCCGTGCCGCCGAAAGGGTTGCCGCGAGGATTATTGAAATGTCAGAAGGGATGGGCCGGGAGTGGGACGAGGGGGTGGTGGAATTAAAGGGATGATTCGGCGATCCGTGACTTTGCGCTCGAAGGTTTCGGTCCCTCGCGTCACGTCGGGGCTCAATTGTGACATCGGTTCATTTTTTGTATTTATAAGAGAGCATTCTATACGTGCAGTTTGTGAGAGATAGTGATTCACATCTGGGATTACTGTACTTTATTGTTTCAGGTATTGCGTAAACAGTGGCTGCTCTTTATGTTTCCAGTGGAAATTATCAGAGCGCATTTCAAGGAATAATCCCTCTGAATTCAAACACGAATTAAGTGAATAGTCTCGATGAATTCAGTCGAAATGAGGCGCCGACTCGACTTGTTTCGTGATTTGAAAGAAGAAATAAGCAAACGATTTTTTCTTAAAATAATGAAAAATCAATCACGTTGCTAAAAATTAAGATACTTTTTTTAATGTTATATCTTTAATCATTTATTCACATTTAGAACGATAAAAACAATCTATCAATCGATCTAAAACCGAATAATTAATAAATTTGATTAAAAAAAATCAGAAATGAAGGGCTAATTCAACTTGTTTCGTGATATGAAAGAAAAAATAAGAAAAAGATTTTTTCTTGACTCTTTTTTTTAATGTTATATCTTTAATCAATTATTCACATTTAGAACGATAAAAACAATCTATCACTCGATCTAAAACCGAATAATGAATAAATATGATTCAAAAAATCTGATATTGTTTAACGTAAAAATAAAACGAATCGAACTTTTGAAAATTGTATTATTTACACGAAACTAATCTTTGCTCTGCGCACTTCTCTTATTAAAAACTGAATCACGTACTTCTAGCTTCTTTTTTTTTCATAAATTGGTAGCTTAATAACAACCTACTACAAAAGCTAACCCCCTGTCAGCAGCTCTCAGCCGAGACAGCGGGCTTTCCAGTGCGCCCCTCTCCCAATGCACGAAAGCCGAAATAAAATTCGATTTCAGTTTCGGCGACGTCGTCGTCGGTGCGAGGGTGGAAATGCTCGCCGGGCGGACGCTTGTTTTCGCTGAATTATTTCGCGAGGCGCGCGTGCCTTTGTTTGACGGCGGGATGACACTCGTTACGCCTGCAGTCGATTTTCGCCTACCTCATCCCCCCGAAGGCTTCATCTTGCGTCGCTTAAACCGATTACAGTCGTGATTTCTCTCTTTCGCTCGCTATTTTTTCCTTTTACGACGGTGTACAGAGTGGAGGACTTTTTTTGCGAGGAGGGCGGTAGCAGATGACAATTCGAAGAGCGTGAAAATTCGGACGTTGAATTCGGTAACTGTACGTGTAGATTCTTGTGAATTTTTTAGGGAAAAGTTTTAGCGGTTACTTTGCTTCAACAATTACTATTTTATACAGTAAATATAAATAAATACTGAAAATTACTACGACATACTAGACTATTTTGCGTGATTAATTTTTGTGATTCGAAAATTAGTTTTCTTTAATTCGTACGGAGAAGTGTGACGGTGAATTAATTAAAAGATTAATATTTGAGATCTAAACACTAGCGTAATTTGATAACTTTAAATCGGTGAAAAATTATTATTTTAGCAAGACAGCTGGCTTCCAAGTGTCTCAGTCACTCTTTTAGATTTACGGTGTTCGATTTTCTTCCTTTTCTCTCGGCTTTTCCGTCGGCCCTCTGCCTCAGCTCTCTGATCCTTAACAGGTGCCTTACCTCTTATCGTTAATCATAAAAGATGAAAGTACACCGTTTCTCAAGTGAATGGTAGTTTTAAATTCCGCGTCCTTTCAGGGAAATGTTTGAGAGGCGCGACTTTCTTGGATACTCTTTTAAATAAAAAATGTTAAAAAAAAAATTTCAAGTTTAAAAATCAACTATGAATAAATAATTAGACAAACTTAATTATACATTTAAATAATTGAATATTTATTTCTGTCAATTGGGCTAATTTCAACTTTAAAAACTGCAGTTTAAAGGTTTGTATTAACAAAATATTTTTAAAGTATAAAAATAAGGTTACGAGTTTAATAAAAAACTTCGTTTTTATCGAATAAACTTTTAAAGCTGAAAACGCTCACGAAGGGTGCAGTTTGCCTCCTTTTTTTTCCTCGGGAGCATGCACGAGTTATGTTGGTGGTACGGAAGCGAAGCGAATTACTAGCCGGAGGAAAAGTGCTTGCCTTGCGTGAAATTCATTGTAGGTGATTATGATGGCACGCCCTTATCAAAGTCAGCGGAGGGAAATTTTTCGCGAGGAAAAAAATGCTTTGATAAATTGATTTTCTCGCTTGAGATTAATACTGCGAATAACACTGAAAGCTCCCGTGAAAAATGAAAATTCACGTCGCAATTGTTTACTGATCGCTGAAAAATGAATGAAGAATTCAGACTTGTGAAATTTCTGCGTAATTTAAAAAATCAAAAATATTATATAATAAATTTTCCGTTTCATAACTGATAAACCAGATTCTAATGTGAAAGTGCGCAAAGTAAGTTAGAGTTATTTGAACTTTCTATATTTTGTTATGACCATCTTATAATAAGTTAAACATTTTTTTATTTTCAACACTTAAAAGCATTTATGAACGTTTGCGTAAAATCGAATTTATACCAATTAATTTACTTCCTTTACTTTCTTATGACTAAAAAAAATCTCAATATAACAGCAAGAATACATTTCCCGTTGGCCGTGAAAAATCTGTGAAAAATACCAGAAAAAGCGCGACGAGATTAGATAACAGGAGGGGTACGCCAGGATGAATCGAGCGCGCGCGAGCCAATGAATAAACAACGTGGCGCAGCGTCGGAATCCGAGGGTTAGGGTGTCGCCGGGTGGAACGAAAAAAAAATCGCCGTAGGCGGCGGAACGGTTAATCTCCCATGAAGGAGGCGTCCGCCGCGGCCCCTCGAAACGCGAGCCGCCCCTGCGAGGGTGGCACCTAGGCTCGCGTGCCTATCGTTCGGGCGATCAGCCGCTCGCTGGAAATTTTGCGTCTTTCTTTTTTTTTTCTCCTCCGCGGTGTAGGTAGTTCCTTCTTCTTACTTGTTTTTTTTTGTTTTGTTTTTTTTTTTTACTGGTGGTCAAAAGTTTTGTTTACGTCCGGTTTTTCGCCAGGCGAGCGCAATCATCGTCAGGAAAAAAAGTTCAGAAAAGCGTCAACGGGTTTCTTTGTTTTTGTAAAGGGTAAGAGGGAGGGTGAGTTTTCTCATCTTACGTGCCCGGCATTCGGGTACAACTTTAATTGCGAGTTGGGATTTCGCTGCGATTCTTGGCTTTGCTTGGGGGAAGCTCGAGATCTGCGATTAGATCTGGAAAAGTAACAGAGGGTTGTGACAACTTCTTACTGTAAATAACGCGCTCGAGTAATTTTTTTTTCAGTAATTAGAAAATTAATTTCTTGGAGTTACTGTTTTAATCAAAATGTTATTTACTTTTACATTTCTTATGCGATAGAAAAAGTTTATTTATTTGTTCAATTTAATGAATTTCAAATTACTGATTTAGTACTGATCAGTTGCGTATATGAAAAGATAATGAAATTCGCAATCTTCTCTACTATTTTAAGATTATCTTTTGTAACGTTCGGTTACTGAAAGAAAAGTTAAATTTTAAATAAACAATTTGGTTTGAAAAAATGTATAGTTCATTGCCATTTTACATACAAATTCATTACCATTCGAACATCACAGAGTACGTTTTAAAAAATTAAAAATTTTGGTGACTAAAAATAATTATTCAATTCTAAATCCCTCATTACTGAATATTTTTTAACTAAAGCAAGGACGCACTTACAAATTGACGAGACAATAGACATCATCGTGAAGTGAACTCACCTGAAACAGAAAAGAAAATACCATTAAAAAGCTGCCAGCCAGCGGAAGAAAAGCATATTCGGCAAAGCGCTTGGAATTTATTTACAGCGCGAATCGTCGAGCAGAGCACTCGAAAAGCCCGAAGTACGTCGCAGGCAAATGAAGTAGCCGGGAATTAACGGAGTAGCCTCTCCGCTTTTGAAAGTTGAATAAGAGCCGCTCGCAGATTGGGACCGTTTGATATATGCGCTCGGCGCGACTCACTCTCGCTCAAAAAAAAAAAAAAAAAAAAAAATAGAATCGCGAGGAGAAAAAGAGGGAAGAGAAAATAACGCTCGATGTTTTCAGTGTCACGGTCGCCAAAGCAAACAGCTTCGCGGCAATTACGCGGTCGAAATCTGCATAAAAATGAAAAAGTTCACCGCCCCGTGATTTTTTTTTACGTTTTCCGCGACGAGCGACCGCGTGAATTTGAATATGAAGCGACGTGCGAATTCACCGCGGCGAGGCTCTGCCGCTTTTGAATATGGGCGACGAGCTTTTTTTCCCATGGACCGGGAAGGACGGACGAAGTGAGAGGCTCGATTGACGAATTTCGAGATCGTAGCGTCGACCGAACTGTCGCTACGCTTATACCTTTTTGCATTGCTACTTTTTAGCGACTTTTCCCATTTTTCTTTTTGCGAGGGTAAAGATAAAATTTGCTTTAGCTCAAATCGACATTTAATGAATTGTCAAATACTTTGAGTATAGAACGTACACTATATACAGAGTATTCAAAAAGTCACAGTACGGCTGAATAACTTAAAAAATAATAGTCCTAGAGAAAAACTTTCAATACAAATTTTTTAAGACATTTCCTTAAGGTCGAAGTCAATGTCACTGCCTGACAGCCAAAGAAATTTCTTAAAAAAATTGTATTGAAAGTTTTTCTCCAGGTCTATTATTTTTTAAGAAATTCAACCGTACTGGAACTTTTTGAACACCCTATAATAAAATAAACAAATAAAAAAGAAGTACATCTCAATTTTCAGCTTACTTAAATTATAGGAGCGTGTATAAATCACTTTAAAAAAAAGTTCGTTGCTAAATTACAAAATCATAAAATAAAAAAAATTATTAGAAAAAAAAGTCGCACGGCGGTAAATATTTGTCGCTTGCGGGCTCGCCGCGGTAATTCGTCGCGGGACGCGTACGAGCTTGGGAGGCGGCGTAAACGCCGGATGACAGCCGCGGCTTTTTGGCAAGACGCCCGAGCGCGCCCCGCGGCCTACTCCTCCTTTCCCGTGAACCTCGTATAAGCTCTCTTGTTATTCAGCGGGAGATTCATCCCGCTGCGGGCGGCCCCTGTCCTCCCTCCCCCCACCCTGTCTCCCTACTCGTCCTACGCGAGACTAGAATCGATATGTAACTACAGCCGTGGGTAAGTGCCGCGAGTGCTTTTTCGAGGGGGTGAGGGGCTGTCGCGATGCCGACCGTTGTTCAATCGAGCTTTCGAAAATATTTATTTTTCTCTTTTATTTGGTGAACGGTCATGACTGCAGGGCAACTTTTCAAGCGCTCGTTGACTTTTTTGCCGAAAAATGTGAGAGGTGATAATATTGGAAAAGCTCGTGCGAGCTTTTTTTCTTTAGTTTAATGCCATGTTATACAGCGGATTCTCGGTAAATTTATGAACAGGAAGGAAAAAGTGACATGTTAGGTGTAGTCAAAGATGAAGTAGCTTAAAACGTTACCTATATACTTGTCAAGCTCAAACTTTAAATACTAAATACAGTTCAATGAACTTGCTACTTTTTTCTTTAAAATTATCCATAATTTTAAAGTGCATGGAAATAATTGGATAGCATATATTTTTTTTCAATTAAAAAAAAAATATGAAAAAGTTTATAAAATTAACTAGTGGTCATGACATTACCACAGCTTGTTATTTCAATATTTCTAGTACGAGAGACACGGTAATTGACTGTATGATTATGAAAATAATTATAGCTGTATTAAATCAAATATTCAGATGTCTGCCAAACTGATGCATACATATAATTAAATTCACAGAATTATAATCGTATACATACATTTATAAACATTACACTGACTCAAGTGATTTTAATTTTCAAAGGTTTGATTATTTAAATAAAAATTAAACTCGAAATTACATGACTAATTGCTACACCAATGTATGATTGAGCCGATTGATATTAAATTTATATTTCCCTCACAGAAGATTTAAGAATTCAACATATAATTCACTCTGCTCTTGGTGTATTTTAAATGAAATTACCGTACTTTTACGGATGATGAAAACGCAAAATAACCCGCAGCATCCACTCGAGCCATGAAAGAAATAAAACCGTAGAATAAAGCCCACTTTTCGTTGTAAGTCAAAGCACGATATTTTTCCTCGCAATTTCCCTCTGAAGATCGCGAAGAATGCGCCTTTCCCCGTTGCGGCTTTGAAAATTCAAGTCGAATTATATTTCGTTAATGCTCCTCCGTCTCTGCTCGTTCCTTCTTTTCTATGAAAAAAAAAAAAAGAAATTCACTAAAGAGCCCGAAGCCACCGAAGCAGCGAGCTATTTTCCCGTGGCCATGAAAAATACCCGGTCAAAGCGATTCGAGCACGACGTGTGCGTGCCGGGCGTCTGCGTTCGCGCAAAAAACGACGAGCCGAGTTGGAATAACAGAAAAAACCGGCGGGCATGACGGGGGAGGTGGAAAAATTCGACTGCGAATCCATCGTCCCTCGTTAAGGAGGAAAAATATTTGTCTGCAGGAGCGTAAAGTCGCTTCCGGTTTTTCGAATTCCCCTCTCTTTAGCGAGATAAATTTACCTTAACGATCTCGGCTCCTTTCATCGCGGGCGCATACACTTTTTTTTTTTTTTTTTATCTCGTCGCTGCACCCGCGGCTCTGGGCGTGCAACATTTTCTTTACTTTTTCTTTTATAATTCGAATGGCGCTCGCGCGCTTTGTGCATCCAATTTGGACGCGTTGTCGCGTTGATACATAATTTCAATGCTCTTGTTACTTTCTGACTCTATCTCCGAAGATATTGTACGTAGAATATCTTATTTTTTAATAAAATGAACGCAGTTTTGTGTCATTAAAATATGCGGAATGAAATTTTTTATATTTATAATTTGTTTAAAATATATTAATATATTTAAATGTTACATGAAAAAAGTCGGTAGTAGTTATGCACGATTTATTGCCGTGAGGAGTGTTAAAATCCTTTAAAGAAAAAGGAATAAATAAAGTTTTTTCAGAAATATTTAATAAATCCATGGTGAGATAATCGTTATATTATTTCTTATATTTCCAGTATTAGTGCTGATCTTCTGTTATCATTGCCACTATATCCATTATCTAAAGTACACGGAGAAACGTGGGTAGTAATGATTACCAAACTCTTGGGGTAAATTGGGAACGATATAATTACCGAAAAGTTAGGACTTATTACTAAACCTTTATAAAGGTTTATAGTAATAAGTCCTAACTTTTCAGGTAATTAGTAAAAGGTGGTTTTATTGTTCCCAATTTACCCAAACATTTTGATAATCATTACTACCCATGTATCTCCGTGTAATGATTGCAATATATTATGTTTCTTTCACTGAAATGAAAAATATAAGAAAAGCATTTTATTACAAAAAAGGCTAGTGTAGTTTGCGATTAAACTGCGTATAATTACAAATGGATTTAATTTTCATTAGGTTTGCTATTAATTCATTAAAACTAAAAAAAAACCTAATGAATTTTTTCCTTCCAAGACTTCCGTACATGAAAAGCCATGTAAGCTGAATTAAAAAAAACATGTAAATAATGAAAATTCACTAAAAATCAGATGAAAATTTAGTACCTTTCACTGATTTGAGTAGTTTTTCCTAAATCACAAAGAAAAAAGCAGCCTTTTTCTAATTTGTATAGAAGTAGCACCATTCGCATTCACCTTAAAATCCTCTGAACATAAAATCCCAACAAAGCTGAAACACCACACAGTAAGCTAAAAAAAAAAAGAGCAAAGAACGAACGAAGGCACCTTAAATCCCAGTGCTCGAAAACTTTAAACTAAACTTCCCGACTGCGCCTCAAAGCGAGGAAAAAGTTATACCGGTGCGCGCGGATATAGTTCGTCGAAGGTAGGCGGAAAGAACGGGGAGAGGAGGCCAGAGGGTGGTGGGTGGTGGCGTACGGTCGAGGACCTTTTTTCCGTGTCTCCGGGGTTGGATCGAAGGCGCGCAAAAGCGATCCGGCCCTCTCGCATGTTAATCCCGCGTAAAATCCCTAAGTGATTGCGCGACCCCCGGAGGTGCTCCTATAGGGAATTGGAAAGAAACGGAAGCCGACACCTCATTACGAATAATTTCCATTAGGAGGAACGCGGACGATTCTTTTGCGCGCCGGACTTCCATTCGATTAGCTCAGACCGGACGGTCGCCGGAAAGCAGAGAGGATCAGTTGTATAGCTGCTGTTTTAATCGAAGCTGCGGGAGTGTAACAATTTTTTTTTTCTTTTTTTTAGATGTTCGTGCCGTTCTTGTTCTTGTTACTTGTCGCGGATTAGCTGTGAATACATTGTCCTCTTATGCAACCTGATTTCCCTAGGAATTTGTTTGAGGGGGATGTAAAATCGATGGTTAGAAATATCTGCTTTACCGTTATCGACATTTTTCTTGTTACGTTTTTCTGTTTCCAGTGTAATCACGGATTAATCCTGAACACATTGTTGCAGTACTATTTGTAGCATTTTTATGCGATCTGCTTTTTAAAAGACTTGTTCTACGTGAAGAATGTAAAATCTATGACTAAAAATCTTATACTATCAAGATTGATATATTCACGGCTCTTCTAGATTAATTTGAAATTGAAAGAAAATATGTTGATATTAGTAGAGAGACACCCTAAATTAAAAATGCAAATTATTTACAATCACTCTAAGACCACAAAATGACTTTAATTTAATTTTTTAAAGCTTATAATTCGAATACTTTTCCTACGTTGGTATTTCTGGAATACGTTCGAAACGAATTGAATTCGGTCGAGAGTACCCTTATACTACACTCAGAATAGCACAATTTCACGACACAATCACGACTGTCAGTATAACCAATAAGACCTCGAGTCACCATAAGTTACCCCAGAAACAACCAAAGTGCTATTACTATATAAATTCTCAAAATACAAGTCACCCTCAACTTAAATCTCCATACAATCGCCTCCCCGCCCTTCGGCGAGCTCCTCCATATACCCCCGGCATAAAAAAGTGCCATTAATAAACATGAAAATAATTCTCATTACAAAATGCTTGAACTTGCCGAGGGGACTAGGATAACGACGCGCGTGGGTCGTGGCTACTCCTCCGGCCATATCCCGCTGTCTCTGACATTAATATCGCGACCCTCGCAGCTGCGTGACAAGCCGCGATTCCATTCCCTGCGGCGCGTGTACCAGTGAACACTTGCGTATATATATATAGGGTCGCATCGCATGTGAAAGCGAGCCGCGGTTATATACACCCCCGCCCTGATTGATAAGTTCGATTCACGAGACTCGATAAGGCCGTGAAAAGTTGTAGGCTACTGGGCCTCTTTTCTTTTGTTTTCATTGAGTCGACGAGTTGGTGGGCTATACTTATATGGGGTTGGCGTAGCGTCCGCAATTTGCTCGAGGCGCTTGATTGATAAGGCGGGTCCACGACACATCGATTGATGCTTTCACAGGCTTTTTTCTGATAGGTGCTGGACCATTTGATACTTTCTTGGTACAGATTTTTTTCTTTTGAGCTTAAATGGCGGAAAAATTATTTTGATTGCGATTGATTTGAGATCGAAGATATTATCTTGATAGACAAATTGATCTCTTTTAAATATTCCTCTGCTTTGATAATTTTAATCTTTAAAGATTTTAATTAAAAAAAAATTTATTTTATAGCATACTAAATTAAGCAAGCTAATTTAATAAATTACCTTATCAATCGATTTTATTATCAAGTAATCACAGAAAGAAATTCTAACTAGTATACTCAAAAAGGCGAAATATTGTATACTCCTTTAGAGGTAAAATTTCTTTTTCTATATATAAACAGATAAAAACAAATTTTAGTGTAAAGTGATTAATTTATTTATGCAATTTATTTTTCCAACATTTAATCCAGACTTCCTTTTTAATCGCTGCAATAAAAAGAAATAAAAAAAAAAATAAAATGAAAACCATTATATTTCTTCTAAAATTTATATCCTAAATTTCAATTAATTTATCCGTTCGTATTGTACGAAGGCGGAAAATATTACGCAGGCTTTTTCCGGGCGGTAAAAGAGACAAATTCGTCCGAATATTCATGGGTCGGTTTTTTATAACCGCATCTCTTAAATCACGCGGTCGGGTTGGTTAATCCGTCGCGCGTCCGCGCGAGTATGCCATCGGGGTTATTAATCCACTTCCGCACGGAGACTTTGCACATAATATCACCAGCCCCTTTTCCAGTAGAGATCGCCTCGGACATTCCACGGCGTTCCCGCAGGATCGTCGAATATTTTGGCGCGAGTGTCGCGACTTCCAGACGGACGGTGTTCGATCGCTCGGTTCGACGGCCGTCGCGCGAATTCCGGCTGAAATTGTTCGAGCCCGCCGACGCCGACGGTCAGCTTAATTATTCAAAAGCCCGCCGCAGAGACCCTTTTCTGCATCGCGAATCCGTTAATTACTCGCCATCCCTCAGTGTGACTCGCTCGCGCCCCTATCTTCATTTTTCTTTCGCTGACTTTGCGGCGAGTTCAGCTTACCATTTCTTTTTGTTCCTTTGAAAACTGGAATGTTGACTTTGCAACTAAAAGTGTGGTATTTTTTAAATAAAAAAAAAAAGAGAATGTTTTTAGTTAATTACGTATTCGATTGTGATTTAATATTAAAAATTTACGTTAGAGTTAAAATTATTTTTCTATAATTTTATTTAAACAAATATAATTACGAGATATCAGTTTAATAAAATTTATCGCACAATATCTCTACTTAATTAACTGCAAGCGGATAAAACACGCTCCGTAAAACACAATCCGCAATTTCCAGGCAGCAAGAACGCTTTGACTAATAATTAAACTAAAATCCCTTTACCTACAAAAAAAAAGGAAAAAAATTGAAATCCCACTAACAAAATATTCTTATAAATAATTGAAGCAGCACCAACGATCCGCTGACGTAGGCTAAACCGGTGCATCGACATTCAGCGCGCGTTTAAGCCACTCCGACGAAGGATGGAAAGAGAAAACGGCGCTAGGCCTCGGGATCCGTTTAAAACGCGTCTGAGCCGCCGATTTAATTTTTTAACGAGCCTAAGCGGGCTGCCTCGTGCGCGCGCACGTACATCGGCGTGCGCACACACTCGCGCCTCCGACTACATCACCGGCGAAGCTCGTGCACATTTTGCCCCGAGCGCCCGCGCGAATTAACATTGTTTGCAAGTGAAATGAGCGCGACAGCTCATTTTCTAACTCTCCCTCCTTTGCTGTTTCTTTCGCTTCCGTCGCTGTGAGGCGCCGAAAAAACGCGGAGTCCGAAGAGCCGGCGCTAACGGTCAAGGCGCACGGGAAATTGTCCGGAAAGTGGAATGAAGTTGCTGGATGATGATAAGTATAGTATACGGTATCGTTAAGACGGAAATTTCGTGAAAATTCACTTTTTTCAAGTAAACTTATCTTCATTTTTTTAATAATTTAGTCGTTCATCGGCTACTATATACTGGGCATATAATAAGAATATTTATAAGTTTCGTTGTTATTGGAATTACTAAGAAATAAAAAGTTGTGAACATTATATAATATTTCATATTTTTTAGAATGTTTCTTGATGTAAATTCAAGTACAAGTACTAAAATTCAATTTTATTAAAATATTTTATTAAATAAAATCATATCTATATACATTTTACAATATGTAGTTTCTTAATTTCATAAAAATGTTTCAAACGTTTGTAGAAAGGAAATTTAATAAACTACTTGAGTGTTCATGACTTATTAAAAATCAAACACACGCAATAATAATACTAATTTTGTAAGTCATTCACTCAAGTGGTCAAGCAAACGATTTTTTTATAATACACTGAGTGAAATAAGTGTCCTAGTAAAAATTACAAGTCGTTTAGTAAAAATTACTGAACTGACATTTCGAGAGAAATTACTAAACTTTTCAGTAAAATTTGCCAAAAATATAGTAAATTTTACCAGAAAGTATTATAATTTTTATTGTATTTATAACAAATTTTACTGAAAAGTTTAGTAATTTCTCTCGAAATGTCAGTTTGTGACCACTTTCCTAAACAGTTCAGTAATTTTTACTAAAAAATTTCTCTCAGTGTATACACTGAGAGAATACATATATATATCGACGGCTCCTAATAATAAGGGTCCACTTCAGTGGTTAAAATAATGAGGAGTTATGTCAATTTAAAATTACGAAAACATACATAGCTCCGTATTATCTTGACCCCTGAAGTGGACCCTTCTTATTAAAAGCTGTCTATTATATAAACTCCCCTAACAGTTGAGTAAAACGTATCAATGTGCAAATCATAAACAGTACCACCGGATCGCCTACAAATTATACAGAATAGTTCACCAAGTGATACAGTAACTTTACTTCTGACACGCGTAACATTCCACGCATTAATTACTCGGAATCCTGCGTTTAGGCTTCCCCACCTCAATCGAATCCGCGACAAAGGTGCCGCAAGCCGTGACGCACCTGCGCGCAGAAAAGAGCCAGTCGCGGGTGTGTCGTCTCGCTAATTAAACCCCGAGAGCCTTCGCATTATTCCTCTTAATTGGCGAGCGATAAAACGCGCCTCGGAGGCTACGCTGGGGAAAGGGTGCAGCTCATAATCGCGGCGATATCGCGATTACAGGGGGTTGGGATCTCTCGAGGTCGACACGAGTAATGCGATTTAAAGCTCGGCGTATATTGGGACAACGAGACTCCCGATGCCATTGACGGGGGAGGGTCGAAGGGGAAGCGTAGTAAGTTGAGGTGCGGCGCTGCTCCCGACATGTTTTGGGGTTGGTTGAAGAGAATTTGGAATTATTGATTCGCTCATTGCCCATAAGGAAATTAATTGATTGATGCATGATGCAAAGTTTGATTATTTGATTGTGCAAGGTGGGGTAATGTGACTGACAAGTCTCGTTTCGAAAAGTTTATATGCTTGTATTTGAAGTATGCAATTAGCTAGGAAAATTTAATTAAAAACCAAAAAATGTGAACATAATATTATAGGATAAAAGTTAATTAATGCGGAAATGTATGGTCATATAAAAAATATTTGAATGGTTTACATATATTTTTAACGGGAATTTTTTCTTTAAATTAGTATAAAGCTTGAAAACAGTACCGATAATTTAGTTTGGAATACAATTATTTAGTTTGGAATAATACAATTCTTCGATATTTTAAAGTATTATTTCTCACTACTTTAAAAACAATTAAATTTAAAGAAAAATTAATATTTAATCAAAACTATAATATTAATTGAACAATACAAATAAATCTTTTCCATTCAAAAATAACATTTAACATAAAAGCTTTATTTTAAAGAATCAAACTAAATTTTGAAACAAACTGTGATTACACGGTAATACATAATGAAGAACACGTAGTAAAATTCGAAATTAAATAAAGTTCAATTAATAAACTCAGATCACGTAAGATCCTACTTGTGAGTCTCATAAACTTCCGTAACGAGAGCGGAACCGTCGAAAGAGCGAAATCGCGGTATATATACGGTAGAAACGAGGGCTGCAAGTGTAACGGGTGGGTCTTTAATTTCTCGCGATCGCGATACGAGGAATCGGGTAGACGTCGTCGACTTGACTTCCATCGCCTTATGCAAATTTATGCGGGGCCGACCGCTCCGCGCCAATTCCTCCTGCAACCCTTCGTACTTATGGAAATTGGCGCGAGACATTCGCCCCTCTCTTCCCTGTGCCCGCTCGCGAAATTACTAACAAAACTTTGCGACTATTACGCTTTTGAATTTAATAACGTGATGTACCTCGAAATTGTCGGCGATGTTTGCCTTGCGCAGTGAAGAAAATTGAGTGTTTCGTTATTTATGAATTTATTCATTTTATAGTGACACTTAATTACGGTGATTAAGGAAATTGAATCAAAGTTGTCAGCTGACATATTTAATGTAAGGTGATTACATGAATTTCATGGTAAAATTGTGTAATAATTGTAGATTTTAAGTTTAATTTAATGGAGACTCTGAAACTCATGGTTATATCAGTAATGTTACAGCTATAAACATTTTCTTTTGTGTTATTTAAAAATAAATAAAAACAACGGAACAGCTCTATGAGTCGATGTGAAAAATACTTGATTTAAATTTTAATGGAATCAATTCAGTTTGAAAAGAATGTGAATATTTCGATTAATGTAAAATCTTAAAAGATTTTTAAACAATTTCACTCTTTAAGTCAACGAACACCAGTAGAATTTTTGTAATCATTTATACATATACCACATTATTTCATTTTACAAAAAAATTACTAGTTCGGACACATCTTGAGAATAATATATTCGTGCATCGATTTGGTATCTACGATGATGCGGATAACAAATGAAATAATTGCGAGGTGCGCCGGATAAACAAATTGGGTTACATGCGAGGTGCGCGTAAACGTACGTCAGTATCTTGCCATACATACTAGTAGGCAATCATATCACGCAAGTATGTTATTAATTCGCAGGCAGTTGCGGAGGATTAATACCGCATAATAATAACATCGGCATACCAGTCATGGAAGATACTAATCGCCAGCTAAAAGAAAATAAGTCAAAGCACTTCGCAAAAAATATATAGTGGATTTTTTAAAAGTTACACTTATAGTGCAGCAGCTGCAAAGACTATCTCCCTAAAAATGAATGAGTGAAATTTCACTAGAATAAGTGACTACTCACTTATTTCACGTTATATATCTTCCACTTATTGCAACAAGTGAAAGATTTTTCACGTGGAATAAGCGACTATTCACTTATTTTAGTCAAATTTCACTTATTTATTTTTTCGGAGATTGCATCCCGATGTTCTTATTCAATTTTTCGAGCAAATTTTAGCAAAACAATCGCTTCTTCTTGATTCACTTCATAACTACATATATATTTCTTCGAATGCACATGTATACCAGATTATTTTATTACTGCACCCATCGTCATTAAAATTTAACATCCACATGTTAAATAAAACGCAACACCAGAAACGCGCGGTTCTGGTATATTTCATAATGCACCTTTAAAATCCTCGATACGGCAAAGTTATAAGTACCCGCCAAAGGCGTGCAGCCGCGCATCCTAATAATCAGTCGATCGTAAATCAGTAGCTCAGGGTAATAAACACGTGCCAGCGGCATCGCGATTTCGACTGCAGCTGCTCGTGTGATTTGCGCGGCTGCATCTGCCCGGGCTGCTCGTGGCGCTCGAATCCGCGAAATAACGCAGGCGGCCCCGTTTCTAGCCTCGAAATTGGTTCGGCCGCTCGAGTTACTGCGTTGCGCAACAACTCGTTTGCCTTTTTTGCCGCGCGCCGCCGCGATTAAGCTCGTTCGAATTTATTTCGCTGCATTGTGCAATTGGACTTTGTTTTCGCTTTCTTGGTAGCTGCGGTGCCCTTTGCTTTGTTCGTTTCAATTCCGCGAGAATTTATGTGTTTTATTTTTTACTTAGAGTTTTTAGAATTAATTGTGAATGGCGTATGTGCTATGATGATTATTGATTTTTTTTCTTAAAAGATTTTATCTTGCAACATAATTAAAAATCTTTCTTTACTTCTTGTTAGTAGGTTTAACCAATTTTAAAAAGCAGGCTCCTCGAGATCGATTAATTAACAGAAAACGCTGTTAATTAATTAACAGATCTAATTCCGTACAGTGACAAAAAGAATTCAGTTTGAAATGAATATTTCGTTAAGGGATTCCAATTAAATAAACTTAGTATAGCATTGATTTTTATTTAATATTGTCATAACAATCTTATTATTCGTATTATAGTACACTCAATTTTTCTATTAAATAAAGCCATAACAAATATTTGAAGCTCATTTTTCTTTTTTTTTTTCTTATATTCAAATTTGTTAATTTCATTAATCATCTTTACACCAAATAAAAAAAAATACTCGCACTTGTAAATCAAATAAAGCCACTCAAACTCGATAAAAAAAGTTTCAATTTAATCTAAGGAAAACCTGATTAAACAATAATTTGAAATTCTAAAGAAGTAACTTAACTGTGCACACAAAACTCCCATAATTTTAAAAAACTCGAAAGAAACTTTACAGCCTTAATAAAAAAAAAGAAGAAAAAAAAACTTGCAAAAGACCATCAACGTCGCTTGCAGAAAAGGGTTAATAGCCCCGCGGGTGGATCGATAGATCGCCAAGTGAGCGCTAAGAGCACCTCGAAGTCATATCCCCATCGTAATCGCGGAAGAATCTCGCGTTGGGAAGCCCGACGAGTGCCGGTTAATATGCAGGGAGAGGCGGCCGGGCGTGCCAGCGAGTGTAGGGGCACGAGGAGCGGCTGCAGCGATCGCGACCCGCGAATGCCGCGGCGCGACGCGCGCTAATTGAATTCTTCTCATTATCCCGGCGACGCGCAAAAGACACGCGCGGCGCGCTCGGCGCCAGCCTGCGCACCGGGGGGAGGAATTTTTCATCGTTAGAGCGGATGCGCGAGAAGCTCTGCAATGCCTCGGCGTGTTTGCCTCGTTCGCGAGCATAACTTTTAAGATGTTTCAGTCGGAGGCGTTGATTTGTTTTCAGAAGCTGCGAGCTGCGTTCCAATTGCGCCGCGAGCGAAGTAAAGTAACGCGATTTTGTCGTTTGCGTTTTAAGTATTAAACGATAGGGAAATAGTTCGTGAGTTGTATGATAATAATTATCTTGTTTGTCATTAATTTATTCGCGGATTGTTTGTTATGAGTTGATACGCATGTGGTTGATTTTTAATTTTATCAAAATCTTGTTTATCCTTAAATATGTGTTTTATTTAATAATTAATTAATATTAATGCAGCTTGTTTAATTAATATTAGTCGACGAAAGAAATATAAAATTTTATTGGGCTGACAGAGTACACCTGTTTGCGTTTGAAAATTACATCGTACGTTTGTTTTATCGATTGCATTTTAATGCTGCAGAAGAAGCTAAAATTTAAAATTATAAGGTTCAATAGTTCTAAGTCTTAAACGAATATTTTTATTAATTTTCAACAAATAAAGTAAATACGATTTTTATTGATTTCCAATATTGGTATACGCGTAGGTTGTTCTCCTTAAATTTACTAAATTATAAAAAATTTGAAGAGAATGTAGTTTTGAAACTTTATTACGTCAAGAAATGTTAATTTCCTCGTAAGCCATCAGTAATTAAAGATAAAGATCTTCTGTTATTTGATGTTGATAATTATTTTTGAATCTTCAAAAATGTATGTATATATTTATGACGTCTTACTATTCAACAGATACATAATTGAAATTAATTATGTAATTGAGACGATCTCTTTTCCAGTATTAATCAACACATCTCAAATATTCTACTTATGAGATATGCATTTAAATGAATTCACTTTGAAGCTTTCTCTATAAGAATGCAGACGATCGAAGATACTTTCGCGGCATGAAAATGCAAATACCGATAGCGGATAGCCAGAACTTCTTGTAATTTATTACTCCGCAAACTTGTGGAATAATTATCGAACAATTTTCTACGCTGGAAGAATCTTCAAACTCTCGTAATAACCAAATTATGAATAAACACCATGGAATCGCCCAGAACATCAACTATTTGTATGCAATATCATTAACTTTGACTATGTGATAATAAATCAACTGCAGATACCGTATCTCAAATCGTATCGTCATTTTTATGCGATAAATTGCATTATCAACTACATCAATATATCAACAAAATTAATCTAATTAAAACGAATATATGTTCTGAAAATTCCTTTGAACTTTTTAACGGGCAGAGGTTTTTCACAATACTGATATGCATATTTATGGACTTTCCCCGTCTATTGTAAGAAGTATATAATATTATGGACTTTCCCCGTATATTGATAAGAAGTATATAATATTACTATATTGTTTTATCAACGATAAATCAATTAAATCAATCTCGTGTAAAGCACCTATTGTTATCATTTACCTGGTGCGATTCATATAAATACCGAGGTATTCGCGATTTAATTTAGTAGCGGCATCAATACCAGTGTTTTAAGTGTCCAGACACAAGTATACAAAAACAAACTCTAAAAATGTTCTCCAAATCAATTTTGGCGTCGATTGCCTTAGTGCTTCTCGTCGCTGTGGTGAGCATTCACGCAGCTCCCGAACCAGAAGCTGAATCAGTAGATGTGGAAGTGTCAGAAGAATTTGTGGACGAGTCACTTGAACTGGCGGAAGTGCGCATGAACAAGGTAAGAATTTTTGACTGGTTTTTTTATTTAATAATGGTTATTGCGTTACTTTATGGTTCTTGATCTACTACTATTTCTATTAATGAAATTTTTAAGATGTTATTATTTAATTAATTCTTTGAATTAATAAATCTAATCCTTTTTACGGTACAATTTTGTAGATTCTGAAGAAAGTTCTGAAAATCCTGGAGAAAGCTTTCAAAGGTGTTGCTAAAGACTGTCTCGAAGGAGCTGCCAAGAAATGCAAGAAGTACTGGTATAACCCACCCAAAGTCATCAGCTGTGCCGTAAGTACTACTGATATTAAACTCATCTACGTGCCCTGTTCCACGTAAAATTAATAATAACTTAATACTTCTTTTTTAATTTTTCAGTCGGACTATATCGCTAAGCTTTGCCAAGGCTATTAATGATTACTCCAATGTGGTCACTATATTTTCTGAAAAACACTCAGATCTTCTAAAAAGTGCTACGTATGCAAACACTTAAATAAAATTTATTCTATAAAAAAATTGTCGTTCATTAACTTTAATACTCTCCTATTTCTAACTCTTTAAATCCACAATAAAAACATTTATACCCTCTACTATATAGAGTACCCTAATAATACCCGAGTAAACGATAATTCAGTTGCCTCAATCAGCTACGTACTTTTTTCCTCGCTCTCTACAAAAATAAAATAAAAGCCCAATTGATACTCCTAATAGCACACGCACGCGCTCATTCAGATCTCAACACCTTCCCCGTCTTTTTTTATATAACCCCACGTGCATTCGCTCCCCGAATACATTTCTCCTCGATATAGCCTTATATCTCGCGCGCCAGGTACCGGCCAAAAATAACCGAATTACCAGAAGCTTCCGGTAAAAAAAAAAAAAGTAGGAGGGAGAGAGAGAGAGTAGTCTCGTAAAAATCCAACCGAAAATTCACGCCCCTGAGGCGCGCGTCGACTTCACGCGAGCCGGAGGGAGAAAATGGGCGAGGCACCTTCGGTTTTCGTTATCTCGCGGCGCGCACGAGCCCCGGGCAGTCGTTAAGGGCTGTGCGTGCGCTTGTATATATAGCGCGCGTAGCGCGGTATGGGAGCCGGTGCAACGCCGCGGCGGGACCGAAGATAAAACGTCTCCCATTGCCGGAGCGCGCGTGAGATTAGCGCCGAGCCTTTTGGGAGCGCCGACGCGGCGTTAATTGTTTTTTAACCTCCGATAGTCGCTGCTCCGCTCTGGCTATATACCCAAGCTCGAAGCGTGTTCTCGCCGAATTACGACGGAAACGTGCTCGGAATTTTTCAGAGGGGCCCCCGTACTTGTCGGGTGTTAATTCCAAATTTTTGGTGTAGTTTATTAGGTTCCACTTGCCATATTAGGATTAACATAAACAGGCTTACTTTATGTAGTATATAAAGTGCTTTACTACTTTAGTTTTTAAGTGTTAACCTTGTTTACTCAAGGCAGTATTTTAATTATTCACTATAGTTTTAAAAATTTATTTTTTTATATAAACTACTAAAAGTTGTAAGTTATTATGAATTTTTAATAATCTTTTAAAGTTTCCTCTACTCATTCTCTTTTTTTTCAAAATTCATTAACAAACTAGACTAAGAAATTAGTCTTTCATTTAAAAATGTTTCTTATATATCATCTCTTAAAAAAAATTGTGGTAGGACTTCGTGAAACATTTATTTAATAAAGAATTACCTGCGTAATAAATTACGCTAACCCAATTTTGATTGTTATTTAAAATTCCAATTTGAATCTTCAAAAAAAAAAAAAAAAATATATTTTTGCTTATACTTTTATTAATTGATGAATGGAAACAATTAAGTTTCCAAGTATTTTACTTATATTCCGACACCAAAAAGTTTCAACGCGACAAATTTACAAAATTCAAAACCACCCTGCCATGTCCGTGACTGCACCTCAGCACAAGTTCTTGTAAAATGCATCTGCATTCAAATAGGATAGAAACAAAGCGATGTAAGTCTCCGAAACTCCCGCCAGCCAGCCAATACGTCTTGCTCCGTCGAAACCGATCGCTGCTCTCGTCGCTTGCTATCAAACTTCCAGAACTACAAGCGAATCCGTGTAATCCGCTGATTCGCGCGATACGTTGTGTAAGCTCCGCGCGTCTGTTGCAGCTCGGGGGAATATGGGAGAGACGGCAGTTAATTAATATATAGCGCGTCGGCCGCGCGTAATAGCGCGTCCCAAGCAATCGGATCAAGGCGCGCGTCTGCAGCCTCGCCAGCATCAATTACGCGTTTCGCGGCCTTGTCGTCTTTCTCGCTTTGTCCGCCGGTTCGCGGACGAACATATAACGATTCCCAGACCGATGTGCCTCTGGGCAATGTTTACACCATCGAGGAGGAATCTCGACTGAAACACTAAGCGTTTTCGATTTTCTCGGGATGATTATTGTAGAGCGTAATCGACTATAATTGAAGAAGAGTTTGAAAATAAATTCCTTTTAGCGATGCGCGTTTAAAGTTTGTTTAGGCGATGGTAGAATGTTTAATGTTACTATATGTTCTATGCCTCGGACTCTTTTTTTCTTGCAGTGAATTAAAGCTACGAATATAGTTCATTCAGATTTTTTCTTATAATTATAGTAGATTATAGTATATTTTATAATTATAGTAGATTGTAAATAAGATTTTCTATTATAGGTAAAATTGTTTGATTCGAGGGTATTAAAACACTTCAATTATGTTTGTAAATAGTACATTACGCAACAAGTGACTGAACTGAACGCAATTCTGACAGTTACTAGTTCCAACCTTGTGGTTATTTGAACGCTGTATTTATCTTTGTTTGGTAACACCCAAATCTTTATCCAATATTATGATAATATTGTTTGATAAAATTCGCCAGAATGATTAATATTGTAGAGTTAGTTTCTATACGATTTAATTAGAATCCGGATGCAATAATCTATATTATCCTATATTATCTATAGGTTTTATGAAAATTGACAAATGTATACTTCACCAACGCTCCTACTTAAAAAAAAAGTGGAATCACGTTTAAAGAAGGTAAAGACGAATCGCGAGACAAAAAAAAATAAATAAATAAGCGAGAAAATGCAGTTTCTTCCCGATGGATACAAGCCCCGAATGATTCGATTGTATACCCGTGCGGGGGTTGGCGCGCGCTTGCTCTCATGCGAAATTTTGAAAGCGGACTTGACGCGAGGTGTCTCCTGCAGACTCGACGCTACTTTCTCTCCTGACGCGCACGGCTTTTTCATGCTGCGACGCCGTCGCGACTATGTCGTCGCGCTTGGCGGCTCTGACGCGCCTGCATAACCTGCCGTGAAATTTGTTTGTTTGACAACTTCTGAAAATACAAGAGATAAAGGAATTTAAGAAAAATTCTGTTTGAATAGATAACTATTTTTCAGGAGAAATTGCTCGAAGCGATTGAGTGTATAAGTTTCTTGTTTATAATCTTAATTATATATTTTAGTAAGTGAATATTTTAATGGATTTTGCACAAATCACTCTATTTTAATTAAAAAATTGATCTATGCTGGATTAACTTAATTTACACTTGAACCGATCTTATTCACATTAATGGGAGTAGAATGCGTCAGCTCCAGCTCATATCATGAACTTTTGTCGAGTGTCCCTGGAACGAGTCGAATGACGATTTTTATTTATAGGCATCATAAAAATTGAGTGTCAACCGATAAATCCCAAGATGGTCATATTAAGAAGGTCATGTTAATAAAAAAAATCATAATTTATATTTATAGATACAATTGATTGATCATCATGACTCGATCGTTTAATAAATTAATTACTCCACTTACTTCTCTCTTTTTTTTTTTTTTAAATTCTCTAGTAAAATAATTCACTCTACTCAGCGAAGTAGCTTCTTTTAACAGACTTCTTTAAAAATTAATCTTAAAATCAATACACACCCTTCATTACTTATCAATTAAACAGTCATCGTACGGTAACAACTTTGATTTTAAAATCAGAATTAAAAAAGAGATTCTATGGCTCGTACCCACGCTTCCCCTTCAATTCAGATATTCATCCAGACCGGCCAATTGATCATGGCAAAAAAGCTCTCCCAGACGTCCCCAATAGCGGCCAATGTTTACCGCTTCCGTGGGCATTAATATTTTGCTTGCCGAAGCCCTGGTCCCGCGGGAGCGTCGCGCGCCTCCGCGGCCCTTCTCACGATCGGCTCTCGCTTTAAAGTCAATTCCTGGGCACAAACAGTGGAAATTAAAGGGGTTAAGAGCGGGCGAGGGACTCGCATTGCGCGCAACAAAAGGACCGCGTCCCCCCGGAGGCGAGAGCGCGCGCCTCGCGACTCGTGTGACTTATTGCATTGTGCGAGCGCCGCGCCCCGCCGGGAGAGCCGGAAGGACCGGGCGCTCCCGCGCTAAATCGATGCCAGCCGA
The DNA here is from genome assembly GCA_035582955.1 of Sycophila texana. Classification (NCBI taxonomy): domain Eukaryota; kingdom Metazoa; phylum Arthropoda; class Insecta; order Hymenoptera; family Eurytomidae; genus Sycophila; species Sycophila texana. Next base: position 15,080 of record JAWWEN010053203.1, on the reverse strand, counting down.
GGATAAATATTAATGCTCGATGCAGGAGCGAGTGCGGGAGATGCGGCGGCGGCGGCGGCGGCGCTGCCCCGCAACCCGTAGTGTTGCTTTAGTCGCCTGGACAAACAATGCCAACTGTTACGCACTGCGTGCGCCCGTGATTTTATTTTTTCTATTATCCCGCGTAAAAATAAAAATTAATTTGGAAAAATTTAGCACAAATTAACAGGTTGAGTGCTAAACGGTACATATATGTACCGTGACAATCATTTCGAATATCCGGCATGGTACATATATGTACCATAATTTTTATTGTTTTAACGACTTTGATGGTTTAAAAAACTAATTTTGAACATCTCTAGCTGTTTTTTTTTTTCTTATCTTGCATGATAACCGTATGTAGCACGTCCATTTTTTAATTAATATGAAGTAAGTCATAGATATTTGACAAAATAGCACAGAAAAAACGTTTTAAAAGTTTTTTATACGAAATTATGGCTGCAGGAAATTAAGAAAGAATCGTTTTTACATAATGTAGGACTCAATATTTATTTTTACGCGGAATACTTTTTTTTTTCATCTGCGATGACGTGGTTTTTTATACGAGTGGGAGTATATTAAAATTAGTGGGGGTGATTAGAATTTATTGTTTTGTAGGTGAAGGATGCTGAATAACGCTTAGCTTTGCAAAAATCTGTATAATTTTAATTTGTTATATCGGTGGTAGTTTGAGTAGCTAAAACGAAATTTTCGAGAGTAAAATTTAGAAAGTGAAGCTGGCAAATAAATATTTTATTGATTGATGTTGAAATTAAAAAAAAAATATTGTTACTTTTGTTGATTATAAGCGAGAATTAGTAAAACATGTGAACTGCGTGAGCTGGTTTTATAAGCACTTGTATAATAATAAAAAAAGGAATTGATTAGTCTTTTATACCTTTATCAAAATTATTTTTTTTTTAGCGGTACGGCACGCGCCAGTCCACTTTTTGGGCGATAGGCGATAGGCGATATTTGGCGATAATCGAGAACCTCCTTGAGAAACGATACTTGAGTAAATTTTTACTGAGAAGCATCGGACTACCCTTTATCAAAATTATTCCATTTCTAAAAATTATGCCGTTCTTAAAATATATAATTAAAATTTATATGATGTTCAACTCTTTAAAAAGAAAAATGAGCTCTTGATTAACTCATCTCATTAAATAATAATAAAGAGCTTGATTTAAATAAAACAATAGAAATTAAATCACTAACTATAATTGCATCGTCAAATTTTAGAATACTTGTAAAATTTTAATAATTGCCGACATGGTATAGTTCGGAACCTTCAATTCATGAGATGCGCTCGATTCAAAGAAGAATATTTCCGATAACTGAATAACAAATATATAGAAAAGAAGAAAATTTCCGATAATTGAATAACAAATTGAATAGCAAATGATAATTCTAACAATAAACCGCCAACGATAGAACGTCAAAATTTAATGCAATCATCAATAATTACATCCGCCAGCCGTCAGCGACTCTTCATCGTCTCATCGGGAACATTACGATGGCGCAAACCGCAGGCCGCGTGCCATATTGCAGTGGACAATCGGCGAGAGCCCCTCGACAAATTCATCCTAAACGACTTCAATTTATTAATGCATTATCGTCGTCTCCGTACCCGAGGACGCACCCCACGGCTAGACAAACAGAGCACTGTGTACCCGCACGCGACCTTCTGTCTCCCGTTACTTTTCTTTTTTATCAAGCGCTTCCCTTCGCAAGCCTCGAAAAACCGGTACTATTTGGTTACTCGCCTGGTCGGGTAGGTCATACGCATTTTTTTTTTTTTTTTTTTTTTTTTTTGTCGCTTTTTTCATACTCGAGACCAAAGGGTAACCATCGATTCAGAAGTTGGATTCGTTGATTGGGAGCCTCGGTAGACGACGGACGGCGGATGAAAATCGCGAGTATTTTAATTTGACGGGCCGATGATCGTTTGAGTCGAGCATTGTTTTCGCGTGCCCAATTGAATGACTCGCAATCGCTTATGCGTGCCTGTCGTTCTGATAAACAATCAGCACTTATTCGCTCGCTGCTCCTGCTTTATTCGAATTCTTTTCGATGAGTGCGTTGTCTAATGGAATTACGCTTTCATTAGGCTCTGTTTGATTTATTTTAATACTCATAATCGTGAAATAAAAGTTTATCAATGTCTATTTTCTGGATCAGAAGAAATTGAATTTCATTTTTTACAGATAAAATTAAATTTACTGATGGGAAAGTAATGAAAAGAAATTTTTTATTTGCATTACCTATAGATTGAAACTAAAAAAATTTATTCATCACTTTAAATTATGTTAATAAAATCTTGAATTTAAATTGTTCAATTATAATTATCCGAAAAATTATTCATTTTAAGCTATTAAGTATTTTTACTTGTAGAATATAATTATGAAGTTATCGTCTCGACAATCTTAGCAATTCGACTGAGGGATGTAGTTGCGCTATAAAATAAGAAAGGGATGAAGATATTATTAATTAGTTTAAGTACGCTAAATTTCGAAAACAATTATAATATCAGAAATTCTTACGGAGCAGTGGATGAACCTTCTGCTGTTCCATGCGTACAGAATGCATTTTTCCAGCGCTCCATCGAGACATGATTTACTCTGATCCGGGAAAATCCTTCTTAACTTTTTTAGAAATTTCTTTTTAACCTGCAAGATTGTATCATAAACATTTATTTAATTTGTTAATTGTGTTCTATAAAATTTAATTAATAAATAAATATGTGAAACCCTATATACCAAACACCAATAAAATTAAAAAATGCACTCTAACAAGGTACGTTTAAAGATTGACCTATATTCATTGAAATATATTTTTAGTGCATTAAAAATTTCTTACTAAAATTTTAAATTCCTGCGCTGCCTCGTCCGTGTCATCCGTAAATGCGTTTGCCAGCGCCAAATTTTCAGCAAAATCAACTGCTGCGTTTTCTGCAGAATGAACACTCACCACAGCTACGAGAAGAAGCACTAAGGCAATTGGCAACAACAAATTTTTGCCGTACATTTTAATAATTTAAGCTCGTCTCTTCGAACTGAAAATAAAAAAACTCAAGTCGTTCTTCAATTAGCTGACTGTATTTATACTTACAGCACCGGCCAATATAATGGTAGGCTTTTTACAGACGATTGTACAATTGGTTTCTTGTTATATCTCTAAAGTTAGTTTTTTCTTTTTCTTTATTTAAACAAGTGGCACATTATCCGCGCTTATAAATTAAACTCTCTTCAAACAAGTTGACAAATAAACATAGGTCGACAATCGAAAAGGCTAAAGAACTTCAATTGAATCAATAGAGTATTATTATATATTGTAAACATATACGTTTATTTAAAAAAATAGATTAATTATACAGGTATTTAAAATTTATCAAATATATTTATCATGCAGCATAAATATTCTTCTTGTATTAGTTTAGCATTTTCATCGTATTTATTATTTAAATGTATTATTTTTTTGCTGTTTATAATTTATTTTAACTTCTTGTATTTATTACAAACATAATAAATATTAATACATTTATCCCATATGTTTAAAAAAAAAGATAATAACATACCTACAGAGTATATCGCATACAAAGCTCTCTTAAAAGCTTTACTAATTGATCAAATCTAAAAGAAAAATCTTCATAATTCCTTACGTACCTTTAATAAATTCATTTATTATCGTTTCAAAAGCGTATACAAAAAGCCTAATCCGCCAAAACAAACAACCCCGTGCACAAGAATGGCAAACAAACGCTCCTCTCGCGTATGCGCGAAACGTACGCGAGGGAACGCCGGAATTCCGCGTTTCGGGGCAGACACGCGTGTATTTAGATTCTCGGCGTCCGCGTGCTGCGTCGGCGAAATGGCTGGGACGTGAGGTGCCTGCGACCGTCGATCGACGCCTCAGCGGCGAGAAAAGGCGCCGTCAAATAAAAAGGGGCGTCGGCGCCGAAGAAAGAGGCTGGGAAAAATCAAGATGACTGGGGAGGGGGAGGAAGGAGGAAATACGATTGACGCGTACTCACCGTTCGGGAAATTGATCAAGCGACGACTGCCAATCCACGGAGGCTGCGCTCTCTCTCTCTCTCTTTGGCTCCTATCACCTGCAATCAAACGTTCAAGTTTTAATGGAAGTTCAGACGGGATTGGGGATGTTTGATTTTACTGTTGTTATACTTTGAATATTGTACGACTTGGCAAATGAAAAGTTTCTAATCTTAATTAAGACTGTAATATTAAGTTTATGCAGCATTTGAGTTTGTATATTATAAAAAATTATAATAAAAGAGAAAATCTTTAAAATTACATTCGAAGTACCTCATTGTTATACGAAAAAATAGAATAATTAGTTAACTGTATTCTTAAGACAATTAATATGGCGGACAGGATACGTCATCTTGTATTAGAAAGTTAAGTGTGGAAAAGAAGGTCAAAACCACGAAACGACGTCGGAGGTGCGTGTAATTAAATAGCCATATCGTATTTCAAGTGTAAGTCGAGCGTGTCGCTAAACTCTGGATGTAAGTGCGGTCAAGTGCTCTCGATAGTATATCCATAGTGAGAAAAAAATCGCGTCTAGACACCTTCGATCGGTATTTGGTTACGTTGTACGATCTTCAAAACCGCTCAAACTAATATACGTCGATGATGGTAAAAGCGTGAAAATGTCCATTTAGTTTCGTCAATCGTCAAAGTCGTATCGACGTTTATGGAACGCATTGATGGATTTGACGTTTGATAAAATTTATCAGCCGAAATAGCATCGATAAAGTTATTTAAATTTATTTGTACCACATACGCATTCTGTACATTTTAAATAATTTAAAAATAATTTGCCTTTTTTTATTAATTAACATGTAAAAAAAACAGATAGAAAACAAATTTATAGCATAATACCACAGAACTCTGCAGAACTCTTTATTTAAATTCACTTCATCTTTCATTATGACACTCAATACCCTCATAACAATCCTTCCCCAAACCGGCAGAGCTCCGTGAATACAAAACCCGAGCATTCCCTCCCTCCTGGGAAAATCCGTCCTCCAATTTGTAGAACATCTCGTCCAAAAAAACGTAAGACCCCCTCCGATACCAATCGACTGCATCTCGCCCAACCCACGCCGGGATCAATAGCGATTGCGGAAGATAAAGAGAAATCGGAACTCGAGCGAGTGATCCGCTTCCGATTAGAATTCAGATCCGACAATTTGTAAAACGACTTCTTCCGGCATCGGGAGGAGGCGGGCGCAGAAGACCTCGGATATCTCGAGGAAATTCGCGTCCCCCATTCACGTCTGGCCGTGTAGTAGTCGAAACTAGACGACGACGACTACGTCGGCGAACTTCGCCGTCGACTCCTTCGGCGGTCCGGGGTATATATAAGACTTTCCATTACCGATTCAAATTGTCGCGTGGCGTAACTTTGGCGCCGATCGTCGCGACTCCAATCGCGCCGCGCTTTGTGCAGGCACACCGCCGCATATACCCCGCGTCGCGATTATTTCCCAGCGAGCGGTGCGGACGCAAGGCTATGCTCCGGCAAACGCCTCGGTATGTGCATTGGCGCTTTGAACTTTTCTCGCGGAAGAGAAATTCCCCGATCGATTTTGCCCCTCCCCCCCTCGAGAATTTCTGCTCGGGTACTGAGGTGTCGCGCAATGCGAAATACTCGTGACTTTCTGGCTGTGAAGTTTTAAGTAGGTGCTACTTGAGAGGTTCATTTTATTGTCGAAAATTGATAAAAAATTGTTTTAACGTTGATATATTGAAGTAGATCCGTTAATTTTACTTTGAAACATGCGCATATTTATCAGATATCCGAGATATCTAAGTCTTATACAATGTTATGAAGGTTTTTACAATGCTGGATATTCTGAATGAGGGCAGTGTGCTCACATTCAAAAACGCAGTAAAGAAGGAGTACTGGACATTACTCTGAACCGAAATAGTAGGGAATTAGTGTACGCATCCTAAAATAACATATGATACTTTATTTCTATTTCTAAGTAATGATGCAGGAGGAATGAAGCACCTTCAGTTTAATTAAAACCGCCTGTACTTCAGGTCCTATTATTTAGTCAAATAAGTATGTAATTATACGTAAGCGACTTTGCTAATCCACCTGTTACTTGGTGCGCGCAGTTGAAACAATCGCTTCTCTTGAAAAAAAAAGTCAACGACCCCGCAACGCTCATTCCCTCGATGTAAAACACCGACCAAGAAATCAATATCCTAAGAAGACCAGCCTTCTAGCTCCTCGTAGATCACTCCAGCAAATGCAGCAATCCGTCTACTCCATTCCTCAACGAAAGCTTCTCTCTCCCAACTAAAAAAAAAAAGAAGAAAAACTACTCTCCTACTCTCCCAAAGACCCAACACAATGGTAGCGCTGGAGTACAGGGCCAAACAGAGGCTGGATATCGAGTAACAAAGGCCACCCTTGAAAAGTCAAAGTGAAACGCGCAAAAGTAATTTCCTACCTCTCGGACGAGCAAGCGGAGGTCCGAGCGATAAACCGCACGCGCACCTCGAGAGATACTCTCGTCGAGGAGTCCTCTCTCTCTCTCTCTCTCTCTCTCTCTCTCTCTCTCTCTCTCTCTCTCTCTCTCTCGGGGCATACAAAGAGGCGCGGCTCTAAACGATCACCGCAGCTCCTCCTCATCGTCGACGGCGGCCAGCGGCGAGAAGCGCGCCACGGACAAAAGAGCGCCAGACGTAATTCGCCGGAAATTAGTCCCCTTTGAGGCCGCGGGGATCGTCAACCCCCTTGACCCACATACCGGTTCGCGCGGTGTGCAGCCTCCTTCGCTTAACCGCCCCTGTGTACCCAGACGACGACGGTGATATTGCGCGCCGGGGAGAGGCTTTTCTTCCGTGGCCTGGAGAGCATCGCCCCCCCCCTCCTCCCGGTAACAATGGAATTTCATATGAAATACCGGGACAGTGGGAAATTGCGCGCTGGCCGCCCCGGCGTATCTGGGCCGATGTACGATACGCGGATATAATTTCGCTCTTTTATGTGGCCGGGGGGACGGCGCGCCGCCGCCGAGGTCCGATATTAACGGACTCGCGGCTTTCACCGAGTTTCAGTGACAGCGCCTAGTTGGGAGGGACGTTTTTTTTTTAATGTTGACTCTCTTGCGGTGCACGCCGACGGGATGGAGGAAATCGTTTTGTTGAATTTCGCGGTTAATTTGATATTTCGGAATTTCTATTGGTGCTTTGCTAAGTGGTTCTTATAATGGAAGCCTTAAAAATGAAAATTGATTGTTATACGATGGAAAAGGGAAGATGTTTGAGTATTTAATTTTATTATATAGAAAGTTTTATTAAATTTCCGTGTTTTATTTTATTTAATTGACGTCATTGCAACTCATAATATACAATAATACTATTGTAGAATAATAATTATTTGAATTCGTGAAGACTTCGTGTACATAAATTATGAGTTAATTATGAAAGTACATTATAAACAGATGTAGTAAGAAATGTATAGAAAATAGCTTTATAAAACTCGGTGAATCAGTCAAGAAAAATCAATATATCTATAGGCTTTATATAGGTCAAGGCTTTATATGTTTGATAAACGAACAAGCAGTGAAGTACAAAGTTTAATATAGAGAACTTTTCAAATTTGTACTTTAAGCTACAATTACTTGCATGTACTTTTTAAAAAAAAATTATATGAACTTTTACTTAAAAAATTTTTAATTAAAGTACGAAAAAGGGACACGGTGTAAAGTTAAAAATGCCCCTGCAAACTAGACGACCCAGATCTATTCAAAGGATCCCCATGGCTCCAAAATTAAATTCTGAGTAAAAGTATTATCGTTAAGAGACACACAGTAAAAACCTAATTACAGAAAGAAAAAGGGACTCTCTCATTCAAAAACAAAAGAAAAATCCCAAAATACCTAATTAAAAAAAATGTCCTCAACGAGATTATTTGTCTAAATGAAGGATCCAGCTGAGCCCCTCTGGTTTATGGGCTGAAGCGCCGGTAGACGCAGGGTGTTTCCGCGGATCGAAGGCCACCCATGCTTGCGCCAGATAACGCTTACGCTTTCGGAGGCACGCGCTTCGCTTATTCCTGCGTATATATACACACACAGGAACAGCCCGGACGACGCCGCGACGTAACCTGACGCCACTTAGCCGTGAATTCGGTTATTGCGCAATTAGCGGGGGCGGGCTTCTTTGTCCGGGGGTGCGCGACCCTACGCTCAGGCAGCTCGACGTGTTTGTCTTGGAAAATTGGGCGAAACGGCCGAGCTGCCGTAACCCTAAGTGCACTCGCTGCTAGTTCGTTTTACGTATTTATTGGGTGTTGCATTTCGCGACGTTTAACGGCAGAGAACTGTGTTTGGCCGACGGTAATGGAACTGGTTATCGCAGGCTTTACGAGCTTTTATGCCTTGAATTTCGGGGGATTGGGTTCTAACTTGATTTAAAGAGAATTTAAATGGATAATTGCTAGTACGTTGATTTGTCGACGTTATGTAACGAACATATCACCCTTCGATAAGTTACATTTAAATTTTGAAGATGCATATATTTCTGTAGTTTTTAATTGTTGTCTTTTTTTTCTTTTCAGAACAAAAAGCAGTTCTGGCGTGACACTCTTAAGGTGAGAATTAAATAAAACATACATATTTCATCCGATTTTTAATTTGTTCGAAAAGCTGCGAAATAGTTCTTACTAAAAATCATAAATTGATTAAAAATAATTTAATATCAATGCTGATTAGTATTCCTTTATAAGGGTTACATGGAGAAGGTCTCCATGGATTACGCAACTTCGTAAATAAATTTCCAATATTATAAAAAATACAAAGTTAAAATCCCCATTCTATAAATTATACTTATCAAAAAATTTTGTTTAAACAAGTTCAAGGTAAGTTAATCAATTCGATAGCTTATTTTTTAAAATGTCCACTGCAACACGCCTCGCCAGCCAACTTAAAAGCAATTCTCAAGAAAAAGAAAAGGCGCTAATTAAATTTTCATCGCTTTCATTACCAAGGCTCTCGGCAAAGTAGCGACCTTAATTAGAGTGCAATCGATCGTAGATCGGGCTCCAGCGAGCCGCGAAAAAGAAAAGGCCGCGGCGCGGCATAACCGCGACATCGAAGCTGCAATCCCTCATTTTCCAGGCGGCTGACTTCGGCGCACCCTCGAAACGCGTCTGAGCACCTCGCGGAAAACGAGGGACCCGCTCGCACGGCAGAAAACAAGACGAGCGACGTTGCGTGGGTAAAACGAACCAGCCGGCTCATGTATATGATGTATACATCTCTATACACGTACACCTATAGATACCTAAATACACAAACAGACACAGATACTTACATATATCTACACGGATAGACTTTTCCAGTAAAAATTACGGGTACGACACCCGTAAACGTGGGACAGTTTGCCCGTGTGGAAGAATTTACTTAACTGACAGCAATTTTTACTGAACTGTTCGGTAAAACTTGCTGTCAGTTCAGTAAAAATTGCTGTCAGTTCAGTATAAATTCTTCCACATAATAGGCAAACTGTCCCACGTTTACGGGTGTCGTACCCGTAATTTTTACTGGAAAAGTCTATCCATATACATATGTACTCTAGACGTGTCGAGGGTGTATGTACGTACGGAGAGGCGATGTGTCGCGCGCCCCTTGAAATATCGACCCCGCGGCTAAAATAGCCGGGCGCTCGGTCAGTGTGCGCGGCGTCGCTGTCCGAGCGAGGCTCTCGCCGCTTCCGCGTTCCGCCGGATATCGCGCGAGCCGGAATCGTTCCGCCCCAGTTGCACTTCCGCCCGCCCATCCACCCCCGCCGGGATTATTGGTAATACGCTCGATGTTTTTTTTTTCTCCCGCTTTCGCCTCGCTTTTGTGAACTTCTTGCCTTTCTTTTTATTTATTTTTTGTTTTTCATGCGAGATCGGTTAATGCACTTCGCCGAGGACACGACGCGCTGTTTGCTGAAAGGCTCGGTGGCGTGCGCGCGGGCTTTGCCCTCGCCGAGAGTTTGCCGGTGGGAGGCTGGATGCGCCGCGGCATTATGGGGAAAGTTTGCGTATTAATGTCGTGGAAAGGGGAGATATCGAAAGTTTGAATGAAGGATGATTGTTTGGAAAATAGCGGTTGGACGTTGTTTGTATTTTGTTTGTTTTTTCTTTATTCTTCTTTTTTTTTGTCGTAATTTTTATCAATTAATTGCTCCTTTTTTTTAAACGAGTGCAAAGTTCGGTTTAAATTTGTGGGTGGGATTATATGAACGTGATTACATTTTTCATGGTACTAAAATTTGCGACAAGTTTTATAATGCACTGTATTACAAAAGCGACAGAAAGAACGTTTTAAATTCGCTCGAATGAAGGTAATTTGTAGAATTTCGCAAAATGAGCTTTTTTTCAAATATCAGGATACGTGCTTTTGAAGCTGGAAAATTTGCGAAAAGTGCTTTTCTTCATGGTAGATTTTAACTGCGCTACTTTCCGTTGCAGGAAACTGAAATAAACTTCTATATTCTTTAGAGAAAAAAAAAGTGTATCATTGCTACCAGAAAATTATTTTAAAAAGTGTCTTGAAATTCTAAACTTTTCCCGTACTGAAATAGCGTATTTCTTCTCTTCCGTACTAGAGTATTATCCTTCACCATTTTTTCTCGGCATGCATAATGATTAGAAGCACCGGTGTAATATTTTACAATTACTCAGAAAGCCTCTGTTTATTCCTCGAGACTACACGACGAAAGCTAAAAATGCATGAGGGTATACGAACTTTTTCCAGAACATCAAAAAAAGAAAAAAAGGTGAAAAGAAAAGAATAAAAGCCTCAACGAGGTAGCCAACAAAAATCAACTGAAACACTTTCGCGAGGCGCATAAACTTGCGGCGCGTTCTGCACAGCTAAACGAAAACTCTTAAAGTGAAAAGGCTGGTAAACGTCGAACGCGGTAAAACGAACCGATCCCCGTCGCGAAAAATAAAGGAGATTTATACGCATAACCCGGCAAGCCACCCTCGCTGCATAAAAGGAGCCAGCGCCCGTAACTCAAGCCCATCTCCGCGCGCTCCTCGATGATAACCCATGAGCACTCGCGCGGCACACTTTTGCCTCGTTCCCACCGGAACGCGAAACAATCTTTTTCACGGCAACACTAAAATCAGGCAAACGCATACAGTACACTTGTAAAATACAAAATTACATTCATTCGAAATAGCTAAGTCCATTGCATCATCGTAATCGTAAATTCTGTATTCTTGTATTTTATTATAGAATTTAATTGTATATAATACGTGTTTATGATTCTGTAGCTTTCTATTTACGTGCATTTGTTTAAGTGTACACTTGGTTGCACTCAGTTTTGATGGAACATTTTTAAACAATTATAGCAACGTCGCATGGAAATGTAATTTCGCATCAAAGAAAAAAACGAAAGCACTTTATGGCGTAAAATTCGAATCTCTCATTTAACAACCAATGACAGTAAGAGATTTTTATTTCGCACTGTAAAATGCGTGCACTTTGTTTTTTTATGCAAAACCAATTTTCGATGTGACGCTGCAGCTTTTTAAAAATGTCCCGTCAGATTCCAACGTAACCGAGTGCAGTAGTGTACCTTATACATTTTTTACGTTTCTATTTTACATGCTCATCTGCAACTACATGGATATATAACCCCCACAATTTTTTGAAGAACACGTAATAACGTTCGGGTGTAGTAAAATAACGAGAGTATAAGCATCGCATACATTCAGACGACAAGCACATATGAGCAGGGTACTTTTTGGCATATAAAATCCAAGTTTAAACCGACGGGAATAATGCGACCAGAGAAAGAGCGAGAGAGCATCTCGTCGGTCGAGTGCGAGGAGAAAGCGGAGGGGGTCGGCTCGACGCGATATAAAAGGAGAAAGGATAGAGGCGCACAAGTGTAGGGTTACGATAAACTGCCGCCGCCGGGGGAGACAACGGACCGTGCCGTACGTACGCGCGGGGCCAAAGGCGCGCGTGTGCTACATATATTGTAGGGTTACCTGAGCAGGCAGCCACCTACGCGCGCCGCGACTGCCTTTTTTCCATTTTTTTTTTTTTCACGCCGCGCGACTCTACCTTTTTCATGCGAAGGGGCGCCCCGCCGACGCAAGGCCAATTTCGCGGCTACGCGCCGAGGAAATTCGCAAGTACTCGACGCTGCACCGAGACGGTGCCTTTGACCCTGACAATGCGCGGTGTCGTTTACGCTGAACGACTTTCGGCGGGGAGTGGTCTTTAGGAACTTGACTTTTCCAGAAATGCCGGGAAGGAAGCTTTAAGGGCAGACTTTTTGTTTTTAATTAGGTAGTCTTTTTAATAAAAAAAATGATTTTTTATATTTTAATTTTCAAAAATTAATATAATCTCTAAAGTTGAATTAGTGGAAATTCCACTAATTTTTTTAGGGAACAGATTTTTCACTAATCAATTAGTAAAATTAGTAAAATTCACTATCAATTAGTAAAATTTCACTAATTGAAATAGTAAAAAATTTTTTACTTAGTTGTATTAGTGGAAATTCATAATTATTCAATATTTCAAATAGTAGATTTCCACTAATTCATAGTGAAGCACTTTGCACTATTCAAATTAGTGCATAGTCACTATGAATTAATTCAACTTTAGAGAAATGACACCGACTTTTTAATATTGGCGGTTTACAAAAGCTTGTATCATCTTATTAGCAAAAATTAATTTGATTCTGCAATGAAGACTATCACATTTCAAAGGGATGTAAAAAGTACAAAAACAAATTTACCAGAAAAAAAAGCTTCCACGGTAAAAGGTCATTTTGCGAAAATCTCTGTAGTACTTTTTTACAGAAATCTCGCGAAACGAGTTTTATTTTGTGGGAAAGTGGTTTTCTTCATAGACAACGTTTTCGAAAATACTTTGATTTAATTCAATTTAAATACTAAGTATATAGTTTTGACGGTGCTATTAAAAATATTGATACATTCTATGAATTTTATAATGCTTCACTAATTTTTATAATACTTTAAGTACATTATACATTCATTTCATTACTTTTTTTTTACATTTTCGTTACGTATACTACTCACGAATTGAGTATCAAAGTATAACTGCATTTCTTCAAGGAATTTCCCAAAACAGAAATAGAAAATGATAGTCACGTAAAGGTTAAAACAGAGCTCTGGAAGCAACCATTAAACGCAGAAATGACTATAGGCTCGCCCGGTAGCAGGAAGAATCCCAGCTCCTTCCCTTCCCAGCGAAAAATCGACCCATTAAAGTCCTCTCCCCGAACGAGGCGTCGGCGCGAACGAGCCATACCTCGCGCTCACCCTCCTGGGCCTGCTTGGTATTCCTCGCGGGAAACGCGTCCACTACGCCTCGGAAATTCCAAAATCGAAAAAGAATCTGCGGACGATGTAACGCGCGGGCGGCGCGCGTCGCCGGCGAAATTTCATAAACTTTCGCCGTCTGGAAAGTTCGCCGTGGCGGCGGCCGGGCGACTGGCCGTGAATAGAAGATTGCGACCAGATAGCCGCGGCCAAAAACAAACGAGCCGCGAGGAAGATATTCGCTGGCGCCTCCCCCATCACGACCCTTTGGACGTTAAACAATGCGCCGCGGACAAGTCGACGCGATAACCAGTTTTAGGTGACACGCGGTGAAACTCGTTGCCGGCTAATTTTATCGAAAGTTTAGCGTAATTTCCGCTACTTCCAAATGGCTTTTCTGATGCACTTTCGGGGGCGACGTGGGTAACTCGGTTTACTCTGATTTGCAGGCATTGCGCGAGCTTTCTTGCGGTTGGTATTTTTTTTTTTTAATAAATTTGCATAATGTTTTTGTGATATAGTAACCGCGTGTAAATATATAATTGTGAAATCAATAAAAATGTTCAATTAAAATCTTTTGATCAAGATGAAATATTTTAAAATTAAATAGTATGATTTGATAAAATGATTATCGTTGGTTATTTCGACAGATAAAGAAAAGAATGAAATATGGTCAGATTATTAATTTTTCAATTATAAAAAAAAAATTGTTATTAAAACAAAATAAAGTCAAAAAATCTAGAGAGAGATATTTTTAAAGTTTTATGAAATTATCTCTTAAAAAATTTCAAATTATACCTACTTTCTAAACATGAATTTTCCAAAAAGCTTCTAACTTCATAAAAATGCATTAACCTGTCACTCCGGTACTTAATTAATAAAAGATAAAATTATAAGTAGATTCATTTCAAACTTACATACAGTAATAAAATCGTTTACGAATTAAATTTATTCGTTCTTATTTATTATTTTCAAAAACTACGAATCCGCATGATGATAAATAATTAACTGGATAAATTAAACTGATAGAAATATAAAAATGAAAAAAAAAAAGAAAAAGAAAATATCCTAAGGTAACAAACGAGCGACATGCACCCTGGGCAGGACATCAAAGTATCGTCTCGGCTCATGAGCGGATAGTAAACAATCGCGTAGCTCCGGGGTCCACCGCTGCAAATATGCGGAATTCTCGCGCAAGGAGCGAGTCGGCGACCAGAGGCAATGGCGAGGGTTGGGCCAAGGTTTATCCAGGGGTGGCGATGAACGCGGCCGAAAACCGCGCGCAGCCGCAAATCAAAGTTTTCGCGAGGAATCCCGTCGACTCCCCCGGGAACTGCGTTATGTGTACACATTTGGCCTTGGGATTACTCCTGTTTAGCACCAAGTTGGACCGTAGATCAGTCGGATATTATTTTGATGCGGATTATTTACGTCGCTTATACCAAGACATTTTCATGTTTCGCAGGGTTTAGCTCTTTTGTCATAAATTAAAATTAAGTCTTAAATGCTGATAAACTATTTTGAATATATATATTTCTTAAAAATATTAAGTACACTGAAAAAAAATTTGCTAATTTTAAATAAATATTTATTTAAATAGTACTTGATAATATTTCTTTAAAACTAAATTTATTTGTTTCTAAAAAATAATTACTTAATTCAAAGAAATATTTAACAAGTACTATTGAAGTAAATATTTACTTAAAATTACCAAATTT
>JAWWEN010053127.1:0-41459 GCA_035582955.1 Sycophila texana | reverse complement strand
ACTATTTATCATTATTGCATACTACGAACTACTAAATTGATCATACATATACCTTATAAAAGTGTTATAGCGGTAATCAAGAATAAATATATTCTTTTGAAAGTGATTGTAGCGCTCTAACCCCCTTAATGAATTCTTAGTTTGAAAGAAAGTAATGTAAAAAAATTTATTGAAAATTGATATTTTCGTGGATTATGCATAAGAATTTCTTAAATTATTGAGATTTCTTTAAATATTAGAAATAATAGGGATACTGTGTAAATACTTTTTCTCGGAATATTCAATCCGATAGCAATGTATAAGACTGACATTACACGGACTAAGTGTGAATTCTGCAAAACTTTTGTTCCATGTAAAAATAAGAAAGTTATTAGCATTTGCAAACTTTACTGAAAGTTGACAAAACTAACGTAACCATTTATTTACAGTAAATTCGAACAGTTGATAAAACTTTGCTGGAACTTAAAAATAGTCAAGTGCAAAAATAAATACTGCAGTAAGGGGATATGTAAATAAAAGACTATACAATGAGAATGGAGATTCGAGTAATTTAGGTGCGAACCAAATACCCCATTAATGGCTTTCAAATCCATGCTTTTTTAAAGTAATTAGACGACGTTACCTTCAAAAGCGGAATTTAAAAAAGTACAGTTGAGAATTATAATCAAAAGTCTCATCTCATCAGTTATTGAATATAGTCGAACGCATTAAATTAATTTTTAAATTATTTTAGTGCATTTACATAGAGTTCTTTTACTGATTCAATTATAGCGGCTATGGTGTGCTTTGCAATTTTACACCATTTTCAAGAATATTACTTTCATATGCTGGGTTTACCTATTTCCGTTCGAATAGCCTCTTCCTGCTGCATTTAGATAACCTCCAAAAGCATGCCCTCTTATCTAAAAAAAAATATGATATATAAGAAATGAATTTATGGTGTTTTTTTTTCATTCAGATCTTTTGATAACACTCTACGACTTATAAAAAATTAACACAAAAGCGATTATTCAGAATTTCCCAGCTTATTACCTATACGTATCGCGTATCACTTTACACCACTTTGGTCTTCGAAGCAATTTTAGTAGTCTCAATTATTTCCTAAACGATCAATCGGTAAGGAAACCAATCGACTTTTTCTCCCTTCACGTATTTATCCCCCGGAGAGCTAATTAAAATCTTGTGGTCCATTACGCAAGCCCGAGCAGCTGCTCACAGTTCGATTCCATCAGAGTGAGAACAAAAGAGACCGACCGAGGAGGCAGGGTTGACCAAGTCGTAAAAGTCACGTCCTTGGCGTTAAAAAAAAAAAAAAAAATGGAAAAGGAAAACCATCTATAGCCGGAAAGTAGAGAAACTAGTCGACCTGCTTTTTTTCGCATTTTTTTCGTAGACGCGGTCTTGCCATAGGTGTACATCGACGTATTGAGACCAACGTCGTCATTAAAATTACAAGATGGAAAGAGAGAGGGAGAGTGAACGATCGACCCCGAAAGCACATTTCGTTTCTAAAACCTGCCCGCTCGCGCTTTCGACTATCCTTTATGAGTGCCCCTTATCCTGCGCCAGCTCCGTGGATCCGCTCTCCGTCGAGTGCTTCACTTTTACTTATTTATCCAAGATTTACCGATAGGATCGCACTCGGTTCCATTTGAACGAGATGCCATCTAATTTATGCAGAAACTAATTTTTTTAATGGTATCGATTTTTGTTTATTATAGCTGCGAGAGGCATTATTTCAATTTTGCTGGTATGTGTGTTGCGCGGATTAATGCACTTCGCGTTGTTCCGGGGGACATGTGTGCAGCTGAATTAATTTTCTTATATGTAAATTGATGTTTGATTAAAAATTTTATAGTGCAGATTTTATTTGATTAAAACATTTATTAAGCGAGCAGTGATATTCCATTTGAAATTGTAAATGTATTTCATTTATGGAAAATGCAGGCGTGTGCATTGTAATAAATCGATTTTGTGCGTCTAAAATTTCAAGTGTCGCTTGTCGTTCGGCGAAAATAATATTCATTTTTCCTTCTCGGGGTATAAATAAAATGAAACTTTTGACTTTAAAATATGGTGTACTGAAGAGATACTAAAGTTCGAAAACATCAGAAATCTATAAGATTATTCCGGTTTTGTCTTTAATCAAAAAGAGCTACCGAACAAGTGAATGAATGAATTAAAAGCGAGAAAGATAAAAGAGTAAGTTACGCCGTACAATGGAGAGAGAAACTTTTGCAGTTTTAACTTTTTCAAAAGTTTTCCATTCAACTAGCATTACTTACTCTATTTATACTTATCTTCACCAGCCAACACTGAAGAAACACTTTTCTTTATTTACGCTCAAGGCCACTAGAAAAAATTGCAATATTTTAACATTCACGTACAACATTCTTCTTTTAATCAACTTAATTATTTTATTAAATTATTACGTATCCTACAAACCTCTTGCGAATAAATAAAACATTTAATTACTTGTAAATAATTAATAATTTGTTAATGATTATTTAATGATGACTTGGTTGAATCGATAAAAGAGTATCAGTAGCCTATAGTAGGATACCCTAATAGCACACACCATTTTCAACGACGTTTTTAAAATGTTTTTTTTTATGTCCGCGGATATATAAGACGTTTTAAATACGTTTTTAGGATGATTTTTTGGACCTTTTTCGGACATAAAAAAGTTTTATACTATTCGGGTATATTCTGAAATAAATCACCTTACGACCTAAACTTGATTTGTAATCTTCAAAATGTGTGATATATCAAAACAACGGCACCTCGTGTTTAGGAGCTTGCAGATGACATTTAAACTTTAAGGTATAAGACCTATTTTACACCTGCCCCACTTTGCTCTACTCTCCCCTATAAGTTAAAAAAAAAGTTTATAATAATCATAGATAAATGCAAATTCTTCGCAAAGTACTTATACCTCAAACAACTTATTATTCAGAGCCAAAGGGCGTAACCAGACAGCTATAATTTTAACGACAGTTGAGCAAAGTTGAGAAGGCTTTAGCGCTGCGCAAGAAAAAGAACGTCGAATAATTGATCAAAGCTCGGGGAATTAAACGAGGCTCGATATCGCCTGGTCGTCGCTCCTTAATGGGTGTAAATTTGTAGGCGGTCTAGCAGGCGGTCTAGCAGGCGGCCTTGCGCAATCACGTATAACGATCCTCTTATTACGCGTGCTCCTTTCCCACCCTCCGCCCCCATCCCCCACATCGGCCCGACGGCCACCCGCTGTGTCATCTCGCCGGAGCGGGTAAAAGCTGTATGCATAGTGGCCCAGATACCGCTCAATGTGATCGAACGCTTCGATCGACTCGCTCTATAGAAAAACAGACGCCGAGCGCGAGACAAGGAAAAGAGCATCTAGTTAGCACTCGGGAAATTACCGACGCTTATGTAAGTATACCTCGCCGTTTTACTCCCGTTTTTTTTTGTAGTCACTTGCAATGCGTGCAAATGTATAATGCGCTCTAATGTAATATCAAAAAGGCTTTTTTTTTACCTGCTTTAAACGGAAGAAACTGTAACGCAAATTGATATTATTTTTGTTTATGGGGAATCAGTTTATATCGTGAGAAAGGCAAGTTTATTTACTGCGTTTGATGCTCATCAACATTTGGAGCTTTATTTAATTGCTACTTTAACAAAATGTTTTTGTAAAAGTTACGGCAAAGCTTTTCGTATAAAAATTATGTGAAAAAAATGTTATAGTGGGACAGTTTGCAGGCTCCGGAAGTTTTTACGGGAAAATCATTGTAATTTTTACCTGCATATTGGAGCTTTAGCGAAGCTTTGTAATTTTTACAAGAAAAGTTCTGTAAAAATTATGTGAATTTTTTTGTAGAGAAGTTACAGTGAAGCTACTCATAAAAATTACGGAGCTTTTCTTGCAAAAATTTCCAGAGCTTGCAGACCTTCCATTGGTTACGTTTTTTGACATAATTTTTGCTAGAAAATTTTATGTTACGTGTTTAACATTTTCAGAAATGTTTAAGTTGAAAATATATTATATCAAAGTCTATAAAAAGATAAGGAAATAAACGATAACCATTTTATAGGTGTTTGGCATTCTTTACTCGACTTCCATAAGTCGACAGTAAAATCGTACAGTAAATTTTATCATAAAAATATTTATTCAATTCTACCTATAATCTTTCAGTCACGTCGCCCTACTGAATATTTAATTTTTATTTCTCAATCCATTTTAATATTCATTAATTTTATTTTTCTCATCTGCGATACATAGAGCTATAATGTAATAATTTTCCAGCAAGTAAAAAAAGTACGCGAGGCAAGCACTAAAAATCAAGAAATACACTTAAGTAAACCAATAAAAGTACCGTAAAAGTTCTGATTTACTAAATGCAAAATCCGTGGAAGCGCCCGTCCTCCGCTGAAACAAACAACATATATCAAGGTAACTAGACTGCGGGATTTAAGTAGGGAAGGGCCAGCGAAGCGCCAAAGCAAACCGAGCATCTGGCGAGCTTGAAATTCGAAAATTACTCGAAGGAGCCCCGAAGAAACGACCACACCGGAAATAAAATGCAAATGGACCGGGCTGTGGACCAACTAACCCAGCCGTGGATAAGTAGCAAGCACAAAAAAAAAAAAAAAAAAAAAAAAACAGCGATGCGCGCTGGCTGCTCCGCGGCATTTCGCGATTCTTAACCGAGCGCTATCTACGCCAAAAACTTTCCCATCGCACAAAAGCTCAGCCTCCCCCAACCTCCTCGGAGCTACACCTAAATTTGTCGTCGATTGTGCGCCTTGTATATACATATTTACACTGCGTTCCAGAATACGGCTGACCCACCTTCGTCGCTTTTATGGATCACTTAACCTCCCCTCATCCCCTCCATCTTCTATTTACAAAAATTCTGCCAATAAAAGTTTTAGTGTGACGCTTTACACGTGGAACTTCCATAAAATTCCCCACCCAACACCAAACGAAATTTTCTTCACGGCGATCGTTAAATTTCACCGCGAGTCCTTCGGGAAACTTGGTTTGAATCTCGCGCGCATTTAGCGATAACGCGCTTTAAATTGACGCCGTTCCCATGCATTTTTTCCCCTCGACGCTTTAAATATGCATATCGTATATGACATGCAGCGGGCAAGAAGCGGCATATGCGAGACACGCGCGCGCCTATTCACGTTTTCGGCCGAGCGACTTCCTATATATAAGTACCCATACAGCGAGTCCGAGACTTTCTGGCAAGAGCTCCACTGGCGCACTTTGCCGTAGTGCAGGAAAAGCGATGGTTCATAATTTACGATTTATTATCCGCTCTCTGCCCGTAGTGCGGAGTCTCCATTGCCACTCTTTCCTCTCTCCCTAGCGTTACATCGTTTCCCACCTCCTCCACTCCCACGTTCTCCATTTTTTTTCCTCTTCGTGTGCCTTTTATGCTTCCGTCTACGCCCCTCTTCGAAATGCAGCCGAGAGTGAGCACCGCCATTTTTCCCCCGTTTCGGAGGACAGATTCAAACTTTACGCTTCTGCAATGTGGACGTCCTCTTTTTTTCGCGTTTTACGACCTACTCTCGGGCTTCGCTCGATCTCCTGGGAATCCCCTGTTTATTAACCGATAAATTGTCACTGGATTGAGATATGAATTTCAATGGGCGCGTTTAAAAGCAGTCCGACGGTTGCCACCTTCGAGCGTCGAGATCGTAAATACAGAAATTGACGCGGCGATTATTTTTTTTAATCCCTCAGGCATGCACTTTTTTCCCCTCTCTTTCTTTCGGCGAGCTTGCAAATTTCTGAAAGTGCATATTTCAGAGGTTTCTTCGGCGTAATTCAATGTTTTTTCTTCGGCTAAAATGAAACTTCAGGAGAGCGTAAGAAAAACATTGTAAATAAATTCTAATTGTGGTCCATATAGTGCTTAAAGTAAAAATACACTTTTCAGGTAATGAAATGATAATTAGCAAGATTAACTTATAAGCATTAGGTACACTGAGAAAAAAGTTTACTAATCACAATTAACCATTACTTGCTTTAATTAATATTTACTTGTTTCAACCAAAATTTATTTGTTTCAATCAAATATTAATTGAAACAACTGAACATCGATTTCGATTTCTTACTTTTTTTTCAGTGTAGTAGACATTAAATAAAATTGTTAAGGCCTTACAAAATGAAAAAATAATTTAAAGCCAAATTTTAACGTTAAAACCATAATAAGCACGCACATAATCTTGGAGATAATTAGCAAGATTAACTTATAAGCATTAGGTAGTAAAAATTAAAAAAAATTGTTATGGCCTTACAAAATGAAAAAATAATTTAAAGCCAAATTTTAACGTTAAAACCATAATAAGTACGCACACAATCTTGGAGATAATTTTAACGTTACTCGACGCACAGCCTCTCGTACCGTTTGTTATTGAAACTTTTATCAGCAACTTTAATCACCTAATTAGCACGCAAATTTAATTTTCGCGAATCAAACTTGAATTGACCACGAATGCGTGGATGTATAGTACCGTCCATTCAACACATTTTTCCGCGTTTATTTTATTTTATTTTTTTTTTTTGGTATAACCTACTTTATCAACATTAAGTGATACGTGCATTACATCCAAGGCGAATTCGCAGTAGTCCGAGCTTACTGCAGGGAAATGCGTCGCTTTATAATCCGCTGAAGCCACGGTGAACATCATTAAAGCGAAAATTGCTTACCTACTTTCAAACTATCTAAACCTCTTTTCTTTAGCTAACCTTAATTAATTCTTCCAATATATCGTACTTAACAATAATTATGCTGCTCAAAATTATGATATTGATGTCAAAGTAATTATTTAGTAAATTATTTGCGGATTATTTTATTTTGTTCCTTGTAATAAAGGTGTATTAGTAAATTATTTTGCACCGAAATGCCTGAAACTTTTACGAGTCAAAAGATATAAAAGGAAGAGTTAACAGTAGCAGGAAATAATTCACAAATTTATATTTAAACAGAATTTTAAAAATATAACTTTAGTATACTAGCTTATTAAAAAGAATATATCTTTTGTAAAATCTCTAAAATACCACATGCCTTTCGATTTCGGTATCAAATATTCGTGCTACAATAAAATTTACATAATGGAATGAGCCATTATGTATCAAAGTGTGGAATGCTTTACACCTGCAGCGTATGCAGGGCCGGTTATGCATGTTTTATTCTTGGGTATACGCCAAACAGCATTGTACATACATGGATAGAATAATATATTCTGCAATTTGTACAATAAATAAATTAATCGCAAATTCAAACGTAATCCTTTCTAACGAAGAAGTGAAATAAAAATAATACAACAATTAAAAAGGGATTGCACGAGATTGACCGGTGGTTTACATGCAAGAATAAAATTATTTTCCGTTAACATATGCCTATTTTAATTAAAAGATCACAAATGGAGCTGCAGCAGCGGACTAATTTTACGAGTGTGCATGACATTCGACCGTTCGACCGTTTAAAAAAAACCGTGCGCCAGTACAGCGGTTAAATGCAAATTGTAATTGCCACTGAACATGCCCCAGTATGAAATTACGCGAAACCTAAGCTTTATGATGTGGCCTAAGAAACACGTGCTCAGTTGTGGAGATTCCTTAGGCAAGCATTGCCTGTGTCTTCGCTTCTCAGGAGCTCGAATTTTATAAGCTTTTCGGCATTTTACGAGAATCCCATAATGAAACAGCTGTTCTTCGCCAGTCGGATAATTCTGTCGTTGCCGGAGACGCTGGCCGCGATCGTTAAAGCTTTATTGCACTTCTTGGCTTTTAAGGAATCGTTGTTTTTAGCATCTTCGAATGATGAACAGAAGCTTTTCGTAATCATCATCAGGAACCTGCACAATCCCGAGATTTATTTTTTATGAAAGAATAAATTTGATGAACTTTAAATTTGAAGCGTTGATTAATCCTTTTCTTTTAAATCGGCGAGTCTCATTTATCACGGAAGTTGGCCCCTAGAGTAGGCGAGCTTGCGAGGAGAAATCTGCATTGGTACAATGCAGGCTTCGTTGCGGTACGAAATGAAGCTTGTCAAGATGTCGGTGCATTTATTGTAGTAGGTCAAGGAGTTTCGAAGATAAGAAAATGTTACGGCAGTTTTCTTTGTCCACAATACCCCAGTGTTTAATGCACTTTATCGGCGCGTTTGACAATGATATGGATAACGCTTAAGCACAAAACTTACGATATTTGCCTTTGTGTGCCACTATGGTAATACGTTTCATAACAAAAGGATGTAAGCTTTTTATCTCGCTTTTGGATAGCTATAAATTTATGCACTTTGAATATTTAATTATTACGCTTTTTTTCCCTTGAATATTTCTTTATAAGTTCGGCAAAAGCATTTGAGCTTGCAGTAAAAAAATTAGTTAAAATTAGTTTAGTGCCTTTTTATATGAAGAATTTTTACAGGAAAAACTGCAATTTTTACTTGAAACATTGATTTATGACGAAGCTTTGTAATTTTTAGAGAAAAAGCTCTGCAAAAATTAGGCGAATCCCATAAAAATTACCATAGTGAAGCTACCTGTAAAAATTACAGAACTTTTCTTGTAAAAAGACTTAATCACGGGAGGGTTTGCAAGCTCCGTAATTTTTGCTAGAAAATCCTCGTAATTTTTGCAGAGCTTTGTTAAAAATCAAAGTTTCAGCAGAAAATTGTAGTGATTTTCCCGAAAAAATTTCCGGTACTTGCAAGCTAATCCTTGATTCCATTCTTTAACCTAATGATGGGGAGCTTCTCTCGGTGTATACATGAATTATGGATAGAAAAGTATTAGGAGTATCCTTCAAAAAGCTGCAGTTCTATGATTTAGATCTCTGTTTTCTCAAGGCTAAAGCTTGACGCTTCAAAAAAGTTCGAAAAATTTACCCGCGAGTTTTCAAAATACCTTCGTTCACTTCCCCATTCCTCCCAAAATCGGACTTTACGGCACCACCCACGATGATTAAAATTTATCGCGCAGTTCTTAACAAACAAGCGGAGCTCAAGCAAAAATCAGTGAATTTCCCGAGTCCAACAAGAAGCGCCGCTTAAATAAATCAGACGGCCTTTCAAAAGGCAAAGCCCGAAGCTCCATGCTTTAGCCGGCACGCAGAGCCAGGGAGCGATTTTCCGGGGCAGCTCGCCGGGCGGTGGGATGAAGCGGGCGAACCGCGGCTCGGCTAAATTATTAAGCCAAACATCGGACTCGGGCCGATGTATCCCACCATGGGGTCTAATTGCGAGCATCTGCAACTACGGCTATACTTGCGGTGTTTATCCGCGCGTCGTTAAGCCCCGTGACCTGCATGCATATAAAGCTCCGGACCGCATCCAAGTGTCGCGGGGCGCCCGGGGAATGGTGGGGAGGGGAGGCCACATCGAGGGCTTTGGTCCCGCGTCTCCCCTCGCTGCGGCTCTGTATAATCAGCTGAAACGCTGAATGCCGCGTCGGGACAAAGAGTCGCTTAACGAAGTAGCGAGCGACGGCGGATTGCGGAAGATGAAGATGCGCGATGGGCGCATTGTTAATGCCTCGTCGCGGTGACGCTGCTGTTTCTTTCAATCGGATGTGCCATTTTATTTTTTCGACGGCTGTGTGCTTGCGAACGCTCAGCCGCGACGGTCAATCGACTGTCGATACTAAACTTTATCCGTGTTTGTTCAATTGTTTTAGTATGAAGGGATGATGGACTTTGCTGTTTGACTTTTCTCGTACGCGTAAAAATTGCGTTGAAGCTCCCGTGAAAATTACGCGAAGAAACTTAACTGCGAGATGGTTTTTTCAAGCTTTGGAAATTTTTACGAGAAAAGCATAGTATTTTTACTGGAAAAAGGGTCGGTATTATTTATGGGAAAAGCTCGATAATTTTTTTATTAGAATTGCATTGTTTTATATTTTGTTGCACTGCGGTATTTCTTTTTTAATTTTTTTATGCATTTTTCTGTTGGTCACAAGCTCATCAATATTTTTATCTTTCGAATTATATTTATTTAAATAAAGTGACGTTTTATTAATTATTTCAATAAGATGTTAATAATAAATGTTTTCAAATAAAATGCATTTTATATGTCAGCTTATTTTATAAATAAATGAAAAAAAAAAGAAAATTAATAATGAGCTTAAGTTTCATGCATAATAATTAACGAAAATTTTGCATATTAAATATTTGGAACTATGTATTATCCATTATACGAATTTGTAAAGATCGATTATAGTGTCAGGCTAAACTTCAGGCATCAGAGAAATTTGTTAGCCTAAATTTTAGTTAGTTTACGTTAAGAGTATGATAGATTTATAATAAAGTTATTACTCACGGCGACTTATATAACATTCGATAATTTAAAAAAAAAATTGTAAAATCATTCTTATTTGTTCAACAAATTACAATTACAGCTAGAGGATAAAACCTGCTCGAAAAGGCGTTATCTTTTAACCTCCCCCTTGAAAATAAACGTATTTTTTTTTTAAATTACTTTTAAATAATGGAAGTGAAAAAGAAACAGCCACCAAAATGAGAATTATAAGATAAATGCGATTTAATAAAGTGTAGCGGAGCAGAAAGAGGGTTTCAGAGATGAGTTATGCTTTACCGTACCTGATTTCATTGGATTTCTGGTCGTTCAATAAAACTGATAATAAACCCGCGAGAGAAAAGAAAAATGATTAAAAAAATAAAGGAAAAAAGCTTTCTAATTATTTTATTTTGATGGGGCAATTTGTTTATCCGAGAAATATTAAGCAATGACTCATTCTAGAAAGATTTCCTTTTAAGCTCACGTAAGAGCTTGTTGTTATTCGATGCACCTGTGGCCTGAAAATCCCGTCCCGCCCATTATTGGTTGTAATTCATTTTAAATAAATGCCACTCTCGCGTCTAAATCCATGTATGTAATAAAGTTTCTAATTGCAATTAGTTATTAGCTTATAACTCGTTAGTTAAATATAATTTACTACCTAAGCACAGAATCGAACTTAATTTGCAATGCAATAATGACGCAATATTGCATTTGTTCCTCCATATTTAACTGTTCATTAAATTTTACAACCAGCGTAAAGTTTACTATCAATTCATTAATTACAAAATTTAATACGATAAAAATACCGCGTTTTCTGCCAGTAGCGTTAAAAATTCAACAAAATGTTTACACTCATCAAAGGGACGATCAACTATAACTGACATCCCGAAAGAATCTTTCAGTAAACTCAATTAGACTTTTGAAAGGGACAAATTGGCCCGGAAAATAAATATCGCCCAGGGTCTCCGAGAAACTCGCTGCTCGCCATAAATCACTCGCGCACCCTACGTGTGTTTATTTTGGGGAACTGGGTACAGGGTGCACCATGATAACTCAAATAAAATTTATGATCCGTAACGTCCAACTGTGCGGTTCTCTCTCCTCGCGCTTTTCCCTGCACGGCGCTGGCGCCGATAAAGCGGCCAGCGACACAAACGCAGTGGCGCCCCCGGAAGCCAAGAAGCTGACGCGGATATTGGTTTAGTTAGCATAACTTGAGACCGGCTCTTTTCTATCTCCCCCGGCCTACGGCTTGCGCCTACTCTCCCTCTCGCTCTTTTATCTCTCCCGAGGCTTTGGCTCTGCTTTTCCGAGCATGGGGGTTTATAGCGTCCGGGTACAAATGGCAGTGGGTAAGACTGCGTCGATAAGCCCGCCGAGGTAGTTCTTAAAGTTTCGGCGGATGTACCGCGACGGTTAATGGAGGGGATCTTCGCGATCGAGCCGGCTTTCTTATTCATGGATGCGGGACGCGTCCGTCTGACCGTACCGCGCTGTTACTACTGCGGCGCGACGGAGCTGATATTTTATTGAGCTCCGAGTAGATATTTTCTTATTCCTTTCGGATTTTTCTTCTTTGTGGCGAGGGTGAATTTATAATTGGCATATAGTGGATATTTTAATGTGACGTCTTTTTTTACCAGTGCTAGCTTGAAAATAGACGAGAGAAATTGCATTTTAAATAAATGATCGTGAAGTTTCAATGGAGATTTCTTTTTTTTGTTTCAATTTTTATTAATGGTATAATCGTATATTTCTTTTATCAAACCCTGAATAATTTAAAAAATGAAACATATTTTATGCTTATATAATATAAAACTATTATGCTAACTTTAGATCATTTTTGTAGGATATTCAAAAGAAAAGTTTTGCGGAACTCCGGTTTTCCAATATGAAAATTGATTTTTTTTTTATTCTAATCATAAAAAAGATAATAAAATCGAAGAATATTGTAAAAAGAATGTATTGGACAACCGCATATGAAGTATCTATTTCACGTTCTATTTTCTTTTATCTCATTTCCACGAATTTCAATAAAACAAGGCGATAGCTTTATTGATTAAAAGAAGTTTCATTCCAATACTAGCGCATTAAAATTTTTTTATCCGTTTAAATAGAAATGGTGGTTATGCAGTTGTCATAATTTTTATATTAAGCTTGAAATTTTACCTGCACAAATCTGTGTGATGATATTAGTTCTATGGTAATCTAAAAACATATTTCAAAAACAAGCATAAAATTATCAAGATGACAAGAAAGCTTCTTTCCAAAAATTAGGTCACGTTGTTTGCGCTTGATATAGTGAACTCTGGACAAATTACTTAAGCCGCATCTTGATGAAATATTCGTCCGATGCCAAAATTCAAGTTAGCGGTCAACTTGAGCAAGTTTATTTCGCGACCGTGAAATACGAGTAGGAATTTTATTCGAAGCGATATCGAAGTTTTAAGTCGCTTTAGAAGTTGATCCATCTTATTGAACATTTAAATAACCGCATCGGAGATTGGCAGAAATTATGTTTTACTTAACTTTATACTGAACGCCATGAAACTTGGCTCTTTAACGTCGTTGAAAAAGACAAATAGCTTATAGTTAACGAAACACGGATTTGTTTTATCATCAGAAGCTCAAATTGAGGTGATCATTCAACGTCCTTATTTAGCCATTAAATAAATGAAACTTCATTTTGCATGATAAGCTTTCTAAAACAATTTTTTAAAGCTTATTTTTCAGGCATCATTAAAAATTTTAAATAAATTTTTAATTAACTTAAAAATATACAAGTTTGTTAATGATGGTTATGCATAAACTTTTTGAAAAATTAACGGCCATTTATCAGCAGGTACAGCAGCACCTCAATTACAATTTATTATTTCGTGACGCTTGTTACTAAGCAAAGAATTTTTCATAACGAAATCCATCGATCAACGACGTGAAAACATAAATTATCAGCACCGCATGTAAAATAAAACTAAAAACAAAACCGGCCTCGCGCTTTTGAAAAAAAAAATAACCTCCTATACATCAAATCACTGTTATAAAAGCCTCGGCCACTTCGTTCGAAGCACTTCCGATGCAGCGGAAAAAATTCGAAAACGTAATAAACTCTCATTATGCAAAAGCTCTGGCGTGTTCTCAAAATTAACAAATTCCTCCGGCTTATTTTTTCCTCCTCGGCCGATCAAATAAACTTATCTCGGCCACTCGAATAATTTGAAATTCCCTCAGCGCGCGACAACGACATTCAAACGAGCTCATCGCGACAATCGCAAAAGCGCGGGCGGCAAAGCGAGGAGCACGGGAGAGACGGAAGAGTTAAAGTAGCGGTAGACAAGGAGAGAAGAAAAAAGGAGAAGCGCGAGGCGCCGGAAGAAATTCCGCGCGGGCAGTGTGGTGCAAAAGTTTGCTGTTCGAACTTTCCCTGACGCGGGTGAGGGCGGAAGGGGGGATGGAAGCCGCCGACGAGACGCTAAAGCTTCCCCGGCCATGCAATAGCAAACTCGCGTGAAAAGTATATGCCAAAGACGCCGGATCCATTGAAATTAAGCAAAAGACTCGAGTCTGGTTCACACACGTAAAACGCGAAAAGCCCCGGCGTTAGCGCGCGAACTGCGCGCCCGAGGTTCTTTAATCTTTCACACCTACAGGCTTTTATGAGAGCATACGTTTTGACCCGCTGCTCTTTTAACGCATGAATTTATGACTTTTCGAGCGTCACCGATTTAATTATTCAACGATCGCGCGTTAATTAATCGCAGGGAAGAGCTTGAAAGCTTCGCTCGCTGGGCTTTGAATAAATGGAATGCTGGTTTCTTTTTTTTAAATGAAATTAATTATTAATTTCGTGTTTGTAAGAGAAAAATTAAATGCTCCTGTTTCAGAGGGAAAATTTAATTCACTTTTTAAAGGAAATAATTAACGTTTGTTCAATGGAATTTTTGAGAACTATCGAATACTTTTATATACCAATTCGTTGTTTCGTCTTGATATTTTCCTGTAGTTAACCCTCTACTTGTTGAAGCTTTTGTTGATGCTTTATCTTCTATGAAATATGTGCAGCCTATTATCTGTCAATTACACGTCACACTGCTATTATTCCGACGTTGCTATCACAATTACTTCGCACGTATCCATTTCAGAACTCTGAAAAAAGCTATAGAATTGCAATCCTTCATACAGTGAATAATACTATCAAACACACTTTCAAGTTGTTACGGAAGGATATATATTTAATATATGGATAATTTAAAAAAAAAAAACTTAGAAGTTAAATGTTATAAAAAAGATTAATTTTAATTCTCTAGTTTAATATTTTAGCACACGAGCAGGGAAAATATCTAGTCACATAAAGTTTCTGTATGAACTCGCCGCTGTAAATCGCGTTATTAACGACGAACGATTTATTGAATAAAATATTCACAAATCAAATTAACTCCCAGATTTTCTCACAAATCATAAAAATGCTAGTCGTTGCTTATCGAATGAATCCGCTGATTTAATCGCCTCCAAAAAATACCAGTGTACCTACTTTGTCTCGCCATCACGATAACGTTCAGTCTGCAAATTCAGAGTTGTAAGTCGCATTGTTAGCGACGAAAGATTTATTGCATAAAATGTTTCACATCCTACAGATTAACTACAAGACTTCCTCATAAATCATCAGAGTGGAGTCGTTATTTATCGAATGAATCCATTTACAAAATTTCCAGTTTTCATAACTTCATTTCATCCTCTGATGAAGATACCTATACATATAATCAAATGTAGGTATATAATGTCTAATAAGAAATAATATGATACAGAGTACCTGCTTTGCCTCGCCATCGCGATAACATCCATTCGCAAATCCCCTCCGAGTAAGCCATAAACACGAAGAGAGTCCATTAAACTATACGTCAGAGGCACCAGTGACTTCCAACTATCGAGTGTACCGCCGTGGCCGCGACACCAGCCCATATAGCCGAGCGTTTATCTGCGTCCATCGCGGCTACGGGCGAATCCACCGTAGGCCTCTCTGCGCCCCTGCGTCGCGCCGAGCAGTCTTGCGCAAGACCCATTTCGCGGATAAGCTCACGGGAATTCGCGCAGGATTCCCGCAAGAGCGCCGGGAGGACGTATTTCGGGCGATTGGCCGTTAGCCAGGGGAGCCTCGCTTATACGCGTGCACGATATATGTGCCAACGTATATATACACGTTTGCGAAAAAGAGGCGTCGGCGCTATTTGGCGGCGGTCCCCTGGGCGTGAAGTATTGCCGTTATCAAAGCACTTCGCGTGACTCATCTCCTCTACCTTTTTTTTTCTCCATGTTGCAGAATAACAGAGAGGAATTGCGTTCCCGCAGAATACAGAAGATCATACAAGGCCTGATACCCAATGACATGGAATCCAGGAAGAGATCGTCCGAGGCCGATCAGATTCTCCAATTCTGCCTGGCCCTCAACAAGGTGAGACTGTAAATAACAACGACAGTTTGTGGAATCGAATTTTGCCTTTCTTTAGCTTTGATTCTTTTTTTCTTCTGTGGACTGGATACCCTTAATCAGCTGTAATTTGGTGCAATTGCACGAATTCAAAATTGCGTTACGTAAATTCAATTGATTTGTTTCAAACAGGAGAATTGCAAACTTTGTGAATGCTCGATTAGTTCAGGATTAAAACGGCGTTGAGTGTAATTAAAATTTATTAACACGATTATCTGTGAAGTACTGGATAAATATTTCGAAGAAAAGAATCAGCCGGGAAATTGAGTTGATACACGTAGATTCTTTGAATTGAACCTACATTTTTAATTTTAATCCGTCGCTTTGCTATCCGTTCTCGCGCTGTCAGTTCAATTTATATTCTTTTATACAAAATTTTTAACGTTATTCTGTTTGACGATGAAAGTCGGAAGTGACGTCGGAAACATGATAACAATTAAAAGTGTTTAATTATTTCAATTTGTTAACATATATTGTCGTTATCGATCATCTCATCAGTTTTTCATGGATATGAATGGTATTCTCGGAATTATTTGGAATAATGCATCATAAAGTTTAATGGGTACTGCTATTACTTCAACGTTAATTTAAATGGAATGAGTTGTTTATTTATTCACTAGAAATTTCGTATTGTATTTTCAAAAAGGAAATTAAAATGTGATGAAAAATAACATTTGCAATTCTATACAAAAATTGTAAATCGATCCAATAGTTTGAATTTCAAATATTTCATTCATTTATTTATCAAGTTTGTTATGTATCTTTTTTTATTATTATATCTTTTGCAAAACCATGCTTCTCGTTACAGATTTATCCAAGGCATAAAGATATCTACAATTGGATTGACATTGATCAGAGAGTATACGTGCCATATAATATTACTCACCTTCAAAAAAGTTTTGGTTTTGTAAGTATATATATTTCCTCTGAGATGTGCAATAATTTAACAGCGATGTAGCTTTCTATCTTTCACTTTGCAAAATTAAGTTTTCCGGAGCATAATTAGAAATTGTAGAAATAAGGAACCCCTAGAGATAATGCAGTAAAGTGCTAAGGACAAAAAATAAATACAAGAATATTTTTTAAAATGATGATAAATCATTAAAATTTTTAATGTATATTTTTTATTATAGTATGATTTATTAACTACAAAAACAAATATAACGTTACTTTTTTAAAAATTAATTTCTTAGTACAATGCACTACGTAGTTGCAAAAAAGGTCTGATGAAAAAAATCACTTTTGCGCTTGCGTAGATGTAAACACGCTATGCATATAATTGTTAAAAATGAGTTGATTCAAGTATATTGTAATTAATTGAAATGCACTTTGCTGGTTAGATAAGGTGGGAGATGCTACTTGATTTAAATCTGGACAACAGCACTGCCGAACACTATCGTGAGTCTATCAACGACGAACAACCTGCCTACATCTACGTGACCGCTCCCCATTACTTTCGTAGCCTTGGAAAACTGCTAAATCGTTTTTCCAAGAGGTAAGCTTTATTTTTCCTCTCCATCGCATTTAATTTCTACTATGAGGAAATGCCTAACCTTGTCGTTTAATGAATACGTTACACGACAATCACGACACAATAAACATACGTTGAAAATGCTGCGATAATATTATTTTCCCTTTTAACGAGTAGAATGCATTAATAAAACAAATCTAAATATTTAATAAAATTAAAATAAAATGGACCATACAAAAAATTGCTTTCTTTTTAATTTATGTTAATTATGTTAATAGTTTAGTGGTGCCATATTTTTTCCGTTATTTTTTTATAAGATTGTAATTTTACAAGATTGTATATCGAATGTAGACTACTCTCTTTTTTTTCGACGAGGCAAAAAAATATGTTTCCAAACCAATCACATTTAAAGTCGTTCGTATTCCTATTTACGGTGCTACACGAATAAGAGTTTAAAAAAAATCCAATATCCATACAAATTTCAATATACCTGATACGCTTAATGTTTCAAATAAAATTACAGTTTTATAACACTTTCTTGATATATAACTAAAGAAATTATCCTTTCATCATCCCAATTCATCGTAGATTTTTATGCCGAGTAAAGTATTTACTTTAAATACTTTATAAAACAAAATACATGCATTTAAATACAATAAAAAATAGTTTAAAAAATATCCAATACTCCAATAATTCTTAAAAAAGCCGAACGACGAAAGTCGATAATTACGTATTCAATCTTTGGGACTCGAGGTGATACAAAAAATATGACTCTTCCGTTGGCGTAGATTTTCATTCAGTTTTCCCAGCAGGCTGGTAGGTGACAGCTACTCGAGTTTCACAGAAATTTATAGATTTAGTCGCGCACCAGAGACGAGACCAAATGCTACGAGCTTGCCGCTTGGCTCTCGGTTTCTGCCTCGACTTTCTTTTCCCTAATGACCGACATACGGATTTTTGTATAATATATCTCCATCGCGATTTTTGTTAGGTATAGGGTGAGAATTCGCTTCCTCTGAAAAAAATGCGACAAGTAGTTGAAGGGTGGCATCCAATTACTGATTGAAAAGAGTCCAAGGATTGAATAAACAAGTTATTTGAAAATTTTAAATAAGTGCATATTCTAAAAAAAATAATTAAACCTTGAACTTGTATTTATTAATAACTAGAACTAAAAAACGAAGAAGTCAAAGGGATTACCGGATTCATTTAGAAATTTAATTGTTAATTTGTGGACAATAGATGTACTCAGCTGATATCAGTTGAAGATCTTAGTACTTCTGTAACTATTCAAATGCTTGTAGGTAATAAGACTTATAGAAAGCCAACACAGCAGGACACCTATAAAGCAGTTCTAGGTTACCACCTGGGGGTGCTTACAACTGTTATAAACCAGTAGCACAGATTCCTTTCCAAGTTTTTGTCATTCATTTGTTTCAATTCTTTTTACGGAGTAGGAGAGAGTAGTCTAGAGTTGGAAACCATCAACCATTTCAGATCTAAAGTAAAAAGGAATTTTTTATTTTTTCATAGAATGTCTTGTTAACTTGTAAATTAACAGAAGATTCTACTTCTTATTCAAAAGAAACGAAGTTACTCCACCTATTATTTTAAATTTTAAAAATAACTCCATTTAGCCTAATAATTTAATACTCTACTTTGCTCCAAACATCAATAAAATGAAAAACAATCTAATATACTTGAAAATTTAAATTCAAGAATTTCTAAAAAATCGTAAAATACCTTATATATTTTTAAACACGGATTATATTACGAATGCCCTTTTTTTTATAATGATAATTAAAAATTCAGTAAATAAATAGTGTCGGAAGGTTTCACCTGTTGCAAAAAGATTGTCGCACCAGCTTACGAACTTTCACGGATCTAAGGATGTAGATGCCAGTAGAGAAATGTGAGAACTCGTTGTTCCCCACTTGACCAGCCTTACCCCACTTTGCCCTGCTCTTCCCTACTGCCCCCAATTGTGCTACTTACGTACAGGGCAAATTTTTTTAGGAATGTACAAATTGGATTCTCAATAGTGTAACTTAAAAAGAACTCTTTTCTACTGCTGTGTGAACTCCTCTGTCTTACTTTGAAGAAAGTACGCCTTGAATGAGGTATGCCTCTGCCTTGTTTATACCAATCCAGCAAACAAGTTAGCTTCACAACCTCAAACAAGTTTTTCGTAATGTCCTTCATTTGTTTTCTTCTCTTGCCTCGTTACTGAGAAAGAGAAGATGGATACTTCACCGGCGCAAGCTGCAATTCTCTCATAATGAAAAAGGTTACGATTTGATAAAAATTGCTAAAGCTCCGACGAAGATAAATCCCTTGCTATCACAGATAAAACAATTATTTTGAGAAAGCAATCAAGAAGTCTTTTAAACATTGACGATCTCTTGTGTATCAATATTTATTTATCAGATCATCAGTATATCGGATGTAC
This sequence comes from Sycophila texana, assembly GCA_035582955.1. NCBI lineage: Eukaryota > Metazoa > Arthropoda > Insecta > Hymenoptera > Eurytomidae > Sycophila > Sycophila texana. Next base: position 21,753 of record JAWWEN010053127.1, on the reverse strand, counting down.
TCCAATTTCGAATAGTGAGATTTATTATCTCAGAGCGTTTTACGATACGATTCAATCTTCTGCCGAAGTTTCTTTTTCCTTCGTTTTTCAATCGAAGCAAGAACAAATTTCTGACAATATCTATATATATTTATCGTAAAAAAAAAGAGTTGATAAGCTCTCTTGAGGAAATAATCAAACAGAATTTTAAAAATGTAAGGTCTATCATCAATATTTCTATCTACAAATCATCAGTACATAATACTCCCATTTATTTCGGATAATGATTTATTATCTCAGAACGTGTTAAAATACAATGCAATCCTCTTCAGGAGTTTCTTTTTTCTTTATTTTTCGATTGAATGAGTCGATTGATGAAAGGAAAAATTTCGCAAAATGTCTACATATTTATCGTAAATATCATTTCAAATCGACTCGGAAAAAGTAGAAAAAAGAACGTTGAGGGATAAAGTTTTCAAGGTTTCTTTCTCACGCGCGGCTCAGAAGGTATTGAACGAGTTACAAGCGGCAGAGGATGGCAGAATGGAGAAAGTCCGAGGGATAAAGAAAGGGAGTAAGAAGAAGGCAAGGAGCGGAGAAAGGAAGGCGCGAGAGAAAGGCAGACTCGCGTTCAAACTGGGAAGTGCCCTTCATAAAAGTTTTCTCGTCCAACGCGCGCAAAGTGCACGTGCGCGCCTTGCCGCTTCTTTAAGCTGAACGGCCGGACTCAAGTGTGCACACACACTTATGCGCTCACGTGTGAGCGCAGGTACAATATTTAGCTGGAAATCGCGGACTCCTGAGAGTATCCTCCGCTGATTCTTTCACCTGGACAAATTGAATTTTAGATTTTCATGAGGATGCAGTCGCTTCATATTTTTTTCTCCAAGGGTGTGCAACAATTACTTAAACTTTAGTTCGTTACCTTTTTTGAAATAAACCGAATTTTGCATGATCTTCACATTTAATGAGCCCATTCTATTAAGAAGCTTTTTCTTTCAAAGAAAATAAGTCGTGCAAAATTTACTTTGACTTTTGTAAAAGAATGTTTAAGGTTTAAGAAATTCTTTGATGATTATACTAAATCGTGTATTTTAAAAATATCTTTCAGTAAAAATAAAAAATAAATTGTGCTTATTTGGGGGGATTGGTACTCAAAGGTTCAGCGTTGATTTAAATTAGAATTTCCAGTTCATGAATAAGTCTGTAAATTCCAACCCATGAATATACCCGTGAATTTACGTCTCTAAACTTCTCAATGTATTCTACCGTAATTGTCTAAACCAACGTGTATTAGAAGAAAAATTAATTATGGAAATAAGTTGGATTTATCTATGTACACAAAAGAATTTGTTATACAGGAATATTGCTCTTAATCGCTTGAGCTTCGGTACGCCTCAAAGAAAATGCATTTGTAAGGAAAACGTCCTTCCGTCTCAATGAAGGGTGTAAAAGGGTTAAATCAATGTAAATTGTTTAATCGATAAAGCACAAAATGGATCAAAATTCCATGTTTGCAATTTAAAAAAAATAGTTTCGAAAGTTATCAAAGCTCAAGCTTTTAACATCCCAAAGCTCACCTGCTCCATTTACCTTTTCGTACTTCAAGTTGTCTCGAACGATAATAAATCGCGAAATAAATACAACCCACTCTGCAACCTGGGCGATACATTATTTCATTTTTCAAGCTTACGTCGCTTGCTCTTTTGAATTAGAGGAGGCGATAAATAACGCGAAAACTAATAAATAAAAAGGATGAGGGCAAAAGTTTTGCAAGGCACTCGCATCAATCTTAACTTTGTGAATGCTCGATAAGTCATAGTCTCGTTTGGCAAAATACCGTGGACAGATCCAATGATGCACGACGCTTTGCCGATGAATGGGATTGGGTGAACGCACCGACCGTACTTCGCAGCTTTCTCGGCGCGATTCTCCGGCGGCACATTCGTTTTCATCCGACAGTGCAAATTGAAATTAACAGCTATTAAGAGCCCAGCTCATTATACGCTGACACGCGCTCCCGCATTAATCACCGTAGAAGAAGGAGTTGCCTGGGGAGACGGAGGGATTGCCACTGCCAAGGAATAGAGCTTTTCGCGTTAATTTCGTTCAGACCAGTGGGATTCAATGCAAAAGCTCAGCAGCCTTCACCCTTGGAACACCTTTTTAGTTGGAACAAACACCCCCTCTCTTTTTTAAAAGATTGCAACTTTTAAAGAGTAATTAAAATTTTTTTTATATTATGACGATTTTATTAAAAATTTTTTAACTTCCATATTATTATCTCGTGAATGAAGCCTGCCACCTTTCACCGGTGAATTATTAGGACGGAAAATAAAGTCTTATTAGCAGACATGAAAAAGAGCTATTTCTAGCGGTAATTTAGACTTATAATTTCTATAGCATCGAAAAGGAAAACTTTCACCCCGCGGCACAAAAAGTTCCGGTCGATGCGGTATAAACGTTTAATTACCAGTTAACACACAATTCGCGCGCGAATAAACGCCCGAACCCAAAGATAAAAGAGAAAAAAAAAGCGGCGCGCGAGGTAGATCAAATAATTCGATAGCGCCGAAAGCGTTGCGGGTAAAGGAAAAAAAAAAGGCGCGTTCCGCCGGCGCGCTTTCAAAAATAAAAGAAAAAGCTAAAAGGCGACATCAAACTCGAAATATCCGGTCAAAGGATTGTAAAGCAGAGCGTGACCCTGGGCAACATAAAAATTTAACGATCAGTCAGCGCACGTGTGCAACAGCTTTTGCGCGCGCGATCTGCAAAAATCAATAAGCACGCGATATACGACCGAGTGGGTTAAAACGTAGATACACCTCCGCACGCTGCCCCTTTTTTGCCCGCGGCGCGTCGCGTGCTTTCGCATAATTGGGCCTGTAGTGTCGACGCGCCGAGACGCGCGATTTCGAGCATCGACTGCGAGCGATTCGAGGGCTAATTGAAGGCGCCGCGGCGCCTCTCACGACCGGAGTCAGCAGTGCTCGTTGCCGCGATTTGCACTGCAATCGGCTTTGACCCGGTAATCGACGATCGAACCCCGCGATGATGCGAATTTCCGATGCGGCCCTTGTTTCGAACTGCACTTGCCGTTCCGGTGCACTTTTAGTTCATTTTTGTAAATTTTAGTTTCGCGTTTTCTATGATTGTTTGTTTATTGTGCTGCAAACGATATTAAAATCGTTTGGAAAGTTTTGATAAACTCGTTTGTGTACGGAAACTAGAGTTTAAAAATAAAATGCTGCATATTATTTCATATAGTTTTATTTACTATAGGGAGAGTATCATAACTCTAGATAACCGATTTGGTTGAAACTTTAAAAATTGTTTGCTAGTAGTGAGAAACGATATAAAGCGGTCTTCTTTTTAAATTAAAGCCATATCAAATTTTTTATCCAATCAAAAAGGAAATATAACGGGGACGCGTCTTTGTCGTTTGAGAAATTGAAGCAACTTTTTTGTATTAAGCAAAATACTTAATAGTTTGTATACTACAATTTTTTTTTTAACTAATGAGTCGTTTTGTGTTGACTCCGATGTACATCTGAAGCGTCAGCTCTACTCTTTTTTTTTATTTTACGTAAAATCCGAAATTGTTTGCACAAAACTCAATGCATATTTTTCCATCCACTACAATGCTTCCGTACTCGAAGTTAAAATTCTCATCCAAAGTTGTTTAAAAAATTTTAAATTCCCAGAAAAAGAGTCGCAACAAACGAAGACGATACCGAAACCCCGAAACTTTTCATAACGTTTGTAAACTAACGAACAAGTTCGAGAGCGAGCGACGAGGAAATTTATTGGCAGCGGTTTTTCGTCAAAGAAACAAACGTTAAAAAACTTTCCCCCCGGCTAAAAAGTCGTTGCACACACTGAGTGGCCACACACGCTGGCGCGCTGAGAGAGGAGTAAAAAAAAAAGAAAGTTCTGAAAAGACAGGAACGCAACAATAGCGCATGCTGTGCAAACTGGCGCGGTCACGTTGCAAAGAGAAAAAGTCCGCGGGCCAGCATGAACGCGCGGGTGGTGGGATCGCTGGCAAGAGGGGTGAGGGTGGCGCGCGGGACATTGTTATTTTTGGAGATCCGCCTCGCAGGCGCCCGTGAGGTCGCCCGTCCTGTTGGTTCAACGCGCGCTCCCACGTATCCCATACAGGGTCGATAAGCTCAATTGTTGGCAGGCCAAGTGTGACAATTTCGCCCGCTATGATAATTAATTCGGGCCGACGCTTGAGTTATGGCTCGTCGTATTCGCAGCGCGCGAGATATCAGTGATGCCTCGGCTCCTCGTAAAGTCACCTCATCAAAGGAGGCTCCACGGTCAAATGGTAATTCTGTTGTGTACGCGAATAATGGATAAGGAATCGAGAGAATAATTTATAGAGAATAATTAAAAATGGGATGTGCTTTTGGTAAGGCTCTGCGTAAGATTAATCTAAATAATTAAAAGGGCACGCAAGAGTCTTACTCATTTGGAGTGAATTATTTGCATTTTTTTCTTATCTATGGGTATTATAAATGACTCACTTGGGATGCATACTTTAACTTCTAATAATGTACGCACATAATCAATTATTATTTCTTTGATATCAGTGATTAATTGAATACATTCAGGAGAACACGAATTAAACTGAAATCCAGTAAACGCCATTTTTATTGAAGGAGGTTATTTTATTTATTTTTTAGAATGATTCATAATGGACTCCTGGTGCTTTATGCTACTGATGTTTTGCACGACATTGTAAACGTAACTGCTAGCAAGAATTGGAGCGAGAATTGCGTCAAGTTAACTAAAAATGTCTTCGGCGAAGCTGTTGGAATGCTCTACGTTCAGCAGTACAGTCCAGATTTTTTGGAACTACTTGTAAGCAGGGTAAGAAACCATATTTTAATTAAATATCTTACTTTCTTGGAATCCAAAATCAACCACAACTGTTTCTCTGTAACCAGAAAAACTTTACTTTTAATATAACTGTTAAATAAAATGACGAAGTTTACAAAAAAAAATTATTTTCGATTTACTATCTCAAAAAAAAGGTTGAAAGCTTTATTTTTATTGATCGGGTAGTTTGGCATAGATTCACGAATTTTAAAAGCTATTTTGCAGTGATATTTTTCCATCGTAAAATTTTCTAAGTATACTTGAAAAAATGACTAGAACTCTCTGCTGATAAAATTTCTCAAACATTTTTTTATTAAAAAAGAATCTAAAAAATGTTGAACTAATACAATGAAAATTCACGTTTAGTAAATCCGATTAATACGTTTAAATGCGTAAATACCTAAATAAATTATTATATTGTAAGAATAATGAAGTAATGTATAAAAATCAACTATGCAGATAGGGGCTTTGTTTGAGCGCATCAAGGAAACACTGGCTGAGCGAATGCTTGTAATGCCTTGGCTTGACGAGGAGACAAGAACCCAAGCTGTTTTCAGGCTACGTTCTTTACGAGGTAAATTCCAAATTTGGCCTGGATATCTAAACGAGAGTTTGCTCGCGCAAGAAATGGCAGAGGTATGTGAACGCGTAAATGATATCATCACAACAATCATTTAAAATTTCATCCTTTTCTTTGAATAATAAATTTTTATTTATTTATTGTTACCAGGTTGTGGTAGAACAAGATGACTTTTTTTCAACAGTCGTGAGAAGGTTCAAGCAAATACGAACTACGGAAGGCCAATTGAAAAGAAACACTACTCAAAAGTAAGAGAGAAGAACAGAGCATCATCATGACCATCATCAAACCATTTTAAAAGTAAAACGATATCGTCATTCTATCATCGATTTCTCTTTAAATTTTACTTTCAATCATATTTATTTTAAACTACTTTTTAAAGCAATCGCTTTGAACCACCCCTTAAAAAGAGATTCGACGTATTTTTATTATTCTGCATTTTTTTCGCATTAGGTGGCATTACCCTTACACCGTCAGCGCATACTACGAATCATCTTCAAATTCCATTGGTAAGAAAACGTACTATTCTCGTCTTAAATAAAATATTACACTGTCAGATTAATTTCAAATTTAATTAATTTATTAATTTATTTTTAAGTGATTCCCTTGTCAATGATGACAGCCTGGTCTTGGTCATGGGACGGTGGACCAGCCTATGCTGTCTATGCAACCCTCGGCTCGGTAATAAGTCACGAGGTACTCCACGCTTTTGATCTTCATCATCGACGTCTACCCCTGGATCCTGATCCAATTACCGATCAGTGGTCCTGGATCTCTCCGGAAGCTTGGCGCAGGCTCGAGGTCATGATCGAATGCGTCGCGAAGCTCTACGCCAGAAGCTTTTGGAGGAAAGTCAAATTTTTCGGCAACAGCGTCGATGTTCAGGTGAATCCACAATTACTCCACTGACCTATTTAAAATCCTGCAAAGGTTACTTTCGCGATGCATGTCACATTCAAAAAGAAACTACCGAGCTCCTATCCAAATTAAACTATATCTTCAATACATTTTTGTATTAAATTACACTTGGTACGGACCTCGAATGTGTGCGGAATCTCTAAAGCCCCCAAATGAAAGCCATCAGTAGATTGAATGAGAGCAATATCGCAAGTTGTGAGCTCCAATTTTCCGCGTCGAGTCGGCCGCAGACGCTACGACTTCGCCCGCGCATTTACGTAGAAAGGCGGTCGCGCTCGGAAATCGATCGCGTCGAAATAGGCGTATCGCACGTCCCTCATTAGCACTATATAACTACCTAAGGAACTCTCATCAAACCGGTATTCATGGTCATTACGAGGGAATGGAGGAAGTTAGTCCGCGCCCGGCTAAGAATCGGCTGGGAAAGTGAGGCTCGCTAAACTACATTGGCGGCAAATATTTTACGCAAACTCGAAGAGCCATTCTTCATTGTTCATTGTTCATTGCCTTCATAAGTTTTAAAGCATTGTGTACTGTCAAATAGTTGCCTTCTCCTGTTATTAAAAAATTCCGCTTTAAAATCTAAATATGTAGTTAGCAGAAAATTAATCATCCTTGTTGATGGTTAACGTACTAATTAAATTTAGAAAGTATTTTCAGTCAAAAGCAATAATAAAACATTATTAAAAATAGCCGTAATTATACGATCATTACGCTCAATAATTTCATAATTGTGAAATAGAATAAAATAAGTTGTTTTTATAAACTAATAAGTTGTTTTTATAAGATAGATTGTTTTTAACAATTTTGAAATGAGTATAAAGTTTTTAACTTCAAAATTGACCGACAAGTAGCAGTTATGTATGTTTATGTTCACGACGAGAAAAATAATTTCTTAAATAATTTAAAATTCACATTTAGCTGAATTTTTGAATAATCTTCGCAATTCTTAGTACAAGCGTGAATGAAAAATTTATCTGTTAAATGATATTAAATGTTGATGCATTCCATTAAAACAATGCATTTTATATAAATAAACTTTATAAAAATATACTTTATAAAAATATACTTTATAAAAATGTTAACTTTGTAAAAATAAACTATTTTCCGCAGTTCGATTGGAATGTGACAAGAAATGAGAATGTGGCTGACATTGGCGCTCTGCAGATAGCCTATCACACGTGGCATATTCTGACAAATGGGAAGGATCGAGCCCTGCCAGGACTGGAGGCATTACGTCCCAGCCAACTCTTCTTTATCAGCGCCGCCCAAGTAAGACAATATATAACCGATACTTTCGCAAATGTGCTTAGTGACTCAGTTATCACCTCATTTCGCTATACTCTCCCACGCATGCGTAAGGAACAATGTTTTTCAACCTCAAAGCTAATAGCTTCTCTTTTTCCTCTTTGTGTCCATCTGCTTTGCAGACTTACTGCTCTAACATGACTGCCGAGGCCTACATTCTTTCCGTCGAGCTCGATTATCACACACCACAACCCGAAAGGTACTTATGAAATTAATTCGATTACGTAGGATCAAATAATATTTGTAATTTTTATGAAACATTGTAATATTGTAATGTCGTCATTCCTAAAAAGAAAAAGAAAACACGTTTCACGAGTTTCCTACGAAGAAAAGCACATTTTGCGATAATCATTTCTAAACATCTTTAAAAAACGTTTCAGGTACATCCTCTTAATTGTTTTAACGACTAGAACCGAAAAAAGCGCAGCTGTGCTTTTTGAAGAGCTTATGCAAAAACGTGCTTTTTTTCGTAGCAGATTTTAATGTTTCTAGGTTTTGCTGCAAGTAGCCAAAATGTGCTCTTCGTTAGAAGAAAGTGGAACGTGTTTTTCTTCGTTAGGAGCGACGATATACAATACTCTGTACTAATAAATGAAAGCAATAGATCTATTTCGTATATTATTCTTGCATATAAATATTGATTTTGAACGTAAGTACAATGTGTGTTTATTTTTGTGCTTCAAGGATTAACGGAATAATGATGAATTCGCCAGAATTCGCCGAGGCATTCCGCTGCTCAGCCGGTTCGAAAATGAATCCGCCGAAAAAGTGCAAGACTTGGTGACCTTGCCAGGTAGAAAAGAAAAAAGAGATTTGCAGCGAAGTAAGCCATGGTAAACGCAGCGGTGAGGCAGCCCTTGTTCGCAATTGCGAAAGAAAACAAAGCTAAGAAAAAAGTCGCTTATTAGATAAAAGATAAAAAGCATTGTATTGAGAAACGAAAGATTTGCGTGATTTGAAAAAAAAAACAGTGCATGCGATCGTCGAACTATCCAGCAGTAAGGCAAGCAGAACAAAGGTGCATGATTGTTACTAAATATAGAGATATTTTTTAGTCATAGCGATTATAGCGATATAGTGACTAAAATACGTCAAAACACACAGACCATGAATGAGAAATAAAATATTTCCACTTTATCAGTATATAGATTTAGAATTTCAATTCGTAGTTTGAACAATCACTTGTAATTCTAAATTGTAAATATTTAAATGGAGAAAGAAATATTAATACTGTATTCGTCGTCAATTTCAGATAACAGATAAACGTTGAACATCAAGTGGAACGGCATCGTCTAAAACTTATAAAGTCCTCTTTTCTGCGACCAACTGTTTTTGGGGATTACATTTGTCTACGCTGTTCGGACAACCAGTACACGTAGTTGAAAGAACAGAAGAAGAGACTTACGACCGATGCTTTTAAATTCGACGAAACTTTTTAAGCGCTACGATCGAAACGCTTTTTGCCGTAATTTCTTCATCAAAAGTTCTATTTAACTATAGTTCCGAATAAAGTGACGATGGCATAACCTCTCGACTGGCACGCGCATATTCACACGTCGTTTTCTCAACTAGAACGCCATTTATTAACAAAAAAAAAAAAAAATCCAATACTCTCATTAACTTTCCCTAAAAAATTTTAGAAAAAAAATTGTACTAATGACCATAGCGAGAGCAATAAGTACACTGAGAAAAAAAATTAAGTCAATCTAGTAGAGTGCTTAACAATTACCTTTCAGTTGCCGAAAAAACTCACACGCGTATAGAAACTGCAGTTTCAACTAAACATTGTTCAATTTATAAATCCTAAAACGTCAATACGCGTGTGCTTATTAAATAGAGGAAAAAAAGAATGAAAAGAAAGAAATTTTACTTCAGAAATAAAACGAAAAAAAAAATCGAATCCTCGATCAAACGACAAAATGAATAATACTTTTATTGTCTTTGCAGATGCGCCAGAAGTATGGCATTGGATATAAAAAAAAAGGAACGAAAAAAAATATAATATTTTGTTGAATAAAAAATATATTCTAGTGTCGACGCAAGAAACGCGAACTGTGATACTTTCAAGCATTCATGCAATTAAAATAAAATGAGCTCATTCCGTTCATTAGACTCAACAACGACAGAAATATTTAAAAAATTGTCTATTACCTTGTCATTATTAATTAATCGATCATTATCTTATATTTTTACCATTTTAATTCTTAGATTTAATACTTTATTCAACCTTTATTAAGATTTAATTTGTAATAAGAAGGTGACAATGATTCCAATAATTTTTTATAAATTATAAAACACCACTATTATGTAATTACTTATTTTTATTAAAAATCTGTGTATTGTATAACTGTAATTTATCTACTTAAATTTAAGTTTAATAATAATACTGTATAATTGGCCAAGTTTACTTAATATACAAGTTTCTTTATCTATATCATTTTAAAAGTACCATTGAATATATTTATACGTTAAAAATGCATTTGCGCAAAAATATCTGTCATTTTCGATTGATTATTTTGTGTTAGCACAATTACACTGTTAAATCTCCTATTTTATGAACACTACTAGAAATTAAATCAATTTCTGTTTTATGAAGCAATAAATTAAAATAGAAAAATTAAGTATACAAAAAATTGTATTGTATTGAAAGTACAATACTGACAGTGATATAAATAAATACTCATTTCTAACAAATTTTTTATTATTTTACCTTTTCCTTAAAATTTTTGAAAAAATCGATTCTCCTTTTTCTGATTGTATGTACGTCTCATCCCGAACATGTACATAAATTTTAGGGCAGAATTTTACAACATTGAGATACCCAGAGCTAAAAATTTAAAAAGAAAGACACCAAATCAAGCATTTTTTCTTTTAGATTTTCATCTTTTCAAGTATATTTAATTCTGCATGTAAAGTTTACCTCGAGGCGCTACCGCGCCTCCTGATAGTATTCAAAAATCTCATTCGATTTTTCAAATAAAATATTTAATTGCATTTAAAATAAGCGCAAATTTTCGGTTCGAGTTCCGTCGATAAGTACGATCGCTTCTTACTTTTCGATATTGACGTCGCAGAGTAGTATAATAGACAGCTAATGCTGGTCGGATCAGTAATGCACTGAGTAGTGCGTGATCTCCGGCTTTGAGATGCCACAATATCAAATAGCCTATCAGATAAGTATAATCCATTTTTTAAAGAATAAGTTGGCTCACTTTATTTCAGACAGCGAATTCTTTGTGAAAATTTGTTTTCATTTTGATGCAGGTATATATAGTGCCTCCTGAGCGCAAGAGGAAATCATTTTCCAATAATAAAACAATGAAAAGAAATCTGTGAGTAAATATTATTTTAGTTCTATAATTTATTTGAATCTAAATTATTAATTTATAGATGGGTAAAGCACTCAATTTATATTATCGATGAAGGATAATATCCTCAACAATTCATGGAAAAAGGAAGACGGATCAATACCATATTCTGATAAAAACCTGTTATCTGTTGCTGCAGTTCCTGCTTGTACTGTACCTACATTTTAACTATGAAATATATGAAGACATTTTTCCTACCTTTAATAAACTATAATTAAAATAATATTTGATCAAATATAGCTTATCCTATTCACTTGGTTCCTCCAATTTGAGATTCATGATTTCATCTATGGATAGAGACTATTTTTTATATCTTAAATGTTAAAAGCTTTTCATAAGCATAAAAATAAAAAAGTGATTGAATTTATATGTTAATATATTATTAGACTACAGGTTAATTGTGCATTATAACTAAAATGTTTATAATCTTCAAAAAGCTTACTTTTTTAAGAAGTTATAATGATGGTAATAAAATTAAACAGACAAACAAAAACATTAAATTTAATATATTTAAAGTGAGACAATTTATTCTCAATGATAATAATTAGATAATTTTGCGTATACAGATCTAGGAAGGTGAATTGAAATAATAAACCATGTGTGAAAACGATGCAGGACAAAAAAATAAAGACTTTATTCACTCACATACATTGTACAGAATAAGGTTGATAAAGTTCACTTGTTCATGCAGATCAATGATAAATTTTATCTTTTTACATCAAAGTTTCCGTACAAGTATGTATTAATAATAATGTCAATAATACCTATTTATTTTTTCTAGGCTAAATCTACAAATAAAATTTTAATTCTTTCGTCTCTTTCATATATTTATTATAATTTATCTGATATAGTAAATTCTTTCTAAGCACACGTAAAAATATTAATAATTATTTCGGTAGAACTTAAATACTCCTAACAAATCATATTACTTTTTTAATTTCTTTCACATTTTTTTACATTTTTTTGTCACCATCTTGGATACATTTTCTTATTCACTAAAATAAACTACTTTGTTTAAAATAAAAAGAACAATAGAAATCGTAACGTAAATCACCTTCAACCTCGTCACTCTTTAAAAAAGATAAGCATACAAAAAATATTATAATATATTTCGTAGATCTCGAGCGAATTCAAGCCTTTATCAGTAAGTCTTCTCGCCCGCTTTAAATATATTATATTAACTTTCGAATGAATTTTTCATATATAAACTGTATTTTTTTTATCAAGGAGATTTGTCTGTAATTATAAATATTTTTTTTAATTTCTGCTTAAAAATAAAATATTGTAATTTATGCAACTATTAGTGACTTCAAATTCATAAATTCTTTTTTACTCATGCAAGATTTAATGATAAGTTTAGATATTTTTCGTGAAATTCGTGAGCTAACCAAAAGATTTACGTATTGTCAAATAAAATGCAATCTTTAAAAAAAAAATAATTATTGAAATCTGAGGACCAGCGCGACCAAAATTTATGACTTATTAGTATACATCTGCATAATATCAACGCAATAATAAAAAATTACCTTGGTATGTATTTTTCTTTCATATAAAACGCCGATACTAATAAACTAATACAATCACATAACAGTAAATGCGTTGTGTAATACACTCATACATAATACCTAGGCTTGCAATAATAATAATTGTTCTAATACTGCTCTGCTTTACACAGTTAAATTGAGAGTCAATTATTAATTACGAATCTGAATAAATCGATATTAAACGAAAATAACAGTAGAAAGAAATAATTTACTGGCCTTACTTTAGACTATGTACAAGAATGCGTGATGAATTTTAAATTATTGAAAATTTTTTACCCGTTTGAAATTCATCAACGTTTCCTTGATTAGATAGATATCCTTTCAATGCCTTTTAAATTGTTCCCAAAATACACGTATTTGCGCGGCAATGCGTGCTAAGTTTTTAAGTATTTTATTTTTACATCTCATAAAGGGAAACAAAATAGTACCTACGTAAAGAACAATTTGAGTCAGTGATACAATAGGCCACTCAAAATTTATAATTTTTTAAAAATAAAATAAAAGACAATTGATTAAATAAACGCTTGACAAGAATTGAAAAAATATGACACATTATTTTAAAGATATGCAATGTTGTAGACTATTTATTTATATTGTTATATGATTTTTTTTTGTTAACAATTCGTAAATTTTATCTCTATATTCATTATCAATTATATCTTGATAAAATCTTTTAGCATAAATGTATTCATGGAATTTCTTACAGTTAACGAGTCTTCTTTTGAACAAAAGAGTCGAAGATAATAAACGAACGAAAGTATAATAAATCACCACATTTCGATTTTCACAGCTGATATCTTGGATTTCTGTTTTACCAACGACTGCGAGCGCATTATATAACGTACACTAACAAAATCAATAAATTAAAATCTTTCACCGTGAAAGAATTCTTTCACATCGTCGTAACATTTTCTTGCATGAAAATGGATTACATCATCATCAGTTCAAACTTATCGTAGGTTAAAAATAAACCTTGCCAAGATTACCTTGACTAATCACAACTAATCGCACTTAATAAATAAACAAGTAGCAGTTCAAAGTTACATTTTTTTAAAGCTACCGAGACTAGTATAACGGTAATCGGTTAAAGCGACGCGTAAAAAAGAGCAGTCTCAATGAAAAAATTTTTCCATTGCGGTAAAATCATCATCGAAAAGCGATCAGTCGTAAACAATGAGATCGGATCTATTTTGTCTTCTGTAAAAAAGGGAATGTCTGCGTATCACCCACATTAACCGAAATTGCAACGGCGTTCTTGATATCCCTAAAAATCCTCGAACTAAAAGTAAAGAGATAAAAAAAAAAGAGAATCTCCATTCCACGATCAAAATATCCTCCTCCACAACAAAAAGCTCGCCCAAATATATCCCTCGAAAAAAACGTAAAGTACGTGAAGCTTTTAAATCGACAGTATCCTTCTCCGCTCTTCGCTTGATCGTATACAAAAGAAAGGGAAAATTTTCGTTCTTTAAACAAAAAAAAAAACGGAAGCTTCCTCATCTCCTCCGCAAGTAGCAATAAAAAAAGTCGATCCTGACTAGAATTGTTAGAGAGAGATGCAGCAACTTTCTACGGGAAGTGTATAGCTCGAATAAAGAAAATAAAATGAAGAAAAAAGTCTTATAGAAGAGCACGAAATCATAAAGAAAATTAACAGCGAAAACAGCTGTTCGTTTCTCCGCGAACCAGTGCAGTCCTCTCGAACTTCTCCTCGTCCTTCCATCGCGCCTCTCTTTTTTGTGCTTCTGGGCCTATACGTTAAAATCTTCTTCGGGAAGAGAGAAAGAGAGAGACAGAGAGCGGGAGAAAAAAGTTTTACATGGCCGTACTGCGCTCCTCGTGCGCCTTCTTGACGATCGCAAGCTTCGAGTGCGGATCAGCGGCCGGGAGGCCGGTGTACGGAGGTTCCCGGGTACCGTGCAGCATCAAAGTGAACTCGCGGATCCAGCCCAGCTGCGGCGTCTGCGAGTTGAAGCTCACCTAATTCAGAAAATCCCCGCAATTTTGGTTATTTATTCCTTTTTTTTTTTTTAAACAGCTGACTAGTTTATTTCAATGAATCAATTTTTTTTTGTTAGAGGAAGGAAGGTAAGGAAAAGATTTATGAGGATAAGTATATGAGATTAGCAGAAGTAGTTAGTTACCTCAAGTAGCCAAGTTCCTTGTGGGTACTCGCCCCAAGTGTGAGTAGTCATGAAGGGCCATTTTGTAAAGCCGTCCCTGCGGTCGTCGTCGTTCACTCGTCTGCTCAATATCATTGATCTACAATTTCGAGAAACAAAATAAAATTCAGAATCGCCCTATTCACGTCGAATTTAGTCGATTTATCTTACTTAAAAGCAAATCGTTTATATTCGCCAGATGAGCTTCATATTGTTGGATAAAATAATTATTGCAATTTACCTCGTGCCCATTGGCGAAGTTAAGAAAAGTTCCAAATCGCCTCTACGGGTAGCATTTACTGAAATAACAGCCTGAACGTGCTCGAGATAATTTACGGCGAAATCCGTTCCAGCGCAGGCGTCTGTCTTAATCTTCAATTGGATTGATCGATGACTTGGCACTTCTCTGTAGGAAAGGAGAATATCATAAATTTCAAATACGACGCAGTTTTCACTTTATAAGGAATTACTGAAGGAATTAATAATGATTTTCTTTTTTCTCGAGTTCTAAGTGCTAAGACTTCTTTTAAGTGAAACTCCTTTTTTTTTTATTTTTTTCTGTGCAGCAAACTGTTTTAATTAAAGTTTGAGGATTAAATTAGATGGGGAGGAATACAGCTACAGAAAAGAAAAAAATAAGGATATAAAGGAAATGATTATAATATTACGATATAAACGAATGGGGATTTTAATTTTTTTTATTAAATAAATACTGTAATTATAGGGTACAAGAAAAATGTTCTCTTTATTCTTCATTGCATAATACTCCAATCCTTATTTACCGAAGCTAAACAGCTTTCATAATTAAATAATTAAAAAAAAATGTTACTATAATAGTATTTAAATTAACGAATAGCAGAAAACAACTTTTTTTTAAATAAAAAATGGTCAAATTGCATGTTAATATTTGTATTAATCGTTTTATAGTCACGCTACTGATGTTTCATGAACGCTTGCAATATATAAATGTAACGGTGTAGTTGCGTACGTGCTCTTAGGAAAAATCGATAGAGAAAAGGGGATGAACGAAATTAGCCAGAGCGAAGTCTGAACTTAGAAGGTAAACGGAACTCAATTACAATTTAACGAGATTAAAGATTTCCGGATTGTTGCTTGGGACATCGGCAGCGACGACATTGCTGAAAAATCAGATCGCTCGTGGAACCACGCTGTCAGCGTTTCTAGTTTTTTTTCTTTCTTTAAAGTTCATTTTCTTCCGGTTAATTTTAATTACATCAGAAACACTCTTTTTACTTACTCAACTACAACTTTAAAAGCGAATAAAAACATGACAAATTTTAATTTCTATAGTATATTACGCCCCTAGGGAGGAAAAACAAAGAATGTCTCAGATCTGAGGCTTTCTTTATTTACTCCCGTGGTGCGTATACTATTTTTTTTAGCAACTTTCACAAACGGGCGCCGGGCCGAAAGTTGGCACTGTCGGCCCGCTAGGCAAAAAAATATTTGAATGTCGTTTTGTTAATATTCCGTGAATGCCTCGTTAAAAAAAAAGTGTCTTTGAATTTATCTGCGAAAACTAGCACGTTTCAGGGTTTCCATGAAGATCAACTCATTTTACAAGATTGCAACGAAAAAAGTATGCTTGATAGGTTTCCTCGAAAAAGTAAGTATATTTCGCTAGATTTTCATGAAAAAAAAAGCATATTTCACGAGATCCAACTCCCACGTGTACTCTTATTAGCTCCGAAACTCAGAAAAATGTTTGTCGTAAAAAAAGTGAAATATAGTTTAATTCATTCGAAAATAATAAAGAAATACGGAATCATCAAAGACGACGATTTTAGATCACCTTATCAGAATTAACCTAAGACTACTGTTTTACTTTTCAAAAATATTATAATATTCAAGTTTAATTGTGTCTCCTTTTAAAATCTAAATCCTTTTAAAATCTAAAATTAAATTTTAAATATAGGAACCATTAAACCTAAACTTACGTCACCGTCTGGATGGAGCCTGCTTCGCAGTGATACCGTGGCGGCACGGTCTTCCAATTCTTTGCGAGCGCGACCATGGCGCCGGCGTCGAGGACTCCATAGCCGAACAGATGGTTGAACTCCAAGCCCACGCCGTTCATCGTCCAATGGAATCTGCCCTTGGCGTCGAATAGCGAATTCCGCTTGGACGTCAGCACCGTCAAGTGCTGAATGTCACGCCAGGTCAACTGTGGACTGAGAGGATAACGAGTTGTCATGTATTCCGGTCACTGCTCCATTCTGCTTTGTTTGCACGTCGTATTTTTTTTTGTCCACGCAAATTTTTTGCGTAACACGTCGAATTAACTTAACCGGGAGGGTCGTGCGTACTGCACTCTAGAGAATGGAGCTTGACACACGCTTTATAGGGCGAGGTTTTTTAAGTGTTTTTTACTTTTATCATTTTTTTTCTTGTGTCACCGGAATTTTCTATAATTTTTTAAAATACAACGTTTCGATAAAATAAAATTGTGGATTACTCGCTTAATGGGAGAATTCTTTACGATCGAGAAATTACTCTGTTCCAGAAAAAGCTCCGAGCTTGATTGGCTGACTTTTTATTCCCTCTAGTGGATTGTTACGCTCGCATTATAAGAGCGCAAATAAAACAGTAAAAGATTACCGGCGTCCATTAAACATTTTCTTTTCCCATACGGATTTCACGTCTAAAGTGAAACAAAAAGTCCAAAGCCCTTTAAACAATGAAAAACTAAAGCACCTCGGAGCCTAATAAAATAAAAGATAAAGGCATTCCCTAGGAAATCAATTTCACTTTTATGGCCCTCCGACGGCTAGACACAGTACTTTCCCGGCAGAAAATCGCTTTTGGTCGCTGGGAGACAAGATGTTACCGAAAAGAGCGGACAAAGAAACGAGCGGAAAAAAGGAAAATGGTTTAAAAAACTCACTTCGCCTCTAGAGCCAGAGCGAACACGCCAGCTGCTTCCGGCGCCGCGGCCGATGTTCCGCTATGCGTCGTAGTGCATTCTCCGTACAAGTCGGTAGTTGCCTGCAATGTAAGACAGCGTGAAACAACAGTAAAGGAAGACAATCGAATCGTGACTTTTTAAAAATAGATATATGTTTAACTTATAGTTTCGATTACATTCTCTTTTATGCTTTCATTAGTAATATTTCATGACTTCCAAGTAGACGTTGAAGCTTTCTATTTTATCTGGAGCTTTTATATTTTGAAGCTTTTTGATTTTATCTAAAATTGGGTTGAACTGCAATGTTCCAAAAAGGCTGAATGAGAGCCAAAGTTAATATTAGTGGATGAAATCAATTCTACTAAAATGAATTTTTAATTCAATTCGTTTGGCGCTCGTTAAAATTTCATAAACTACTATAATTGCATAGACTTTGTATCGTAAAATGTAGATTTTCTCAATTCCCTTAGTTAGAGATTTAAATGACTATAATTATTCTGAAAACCGTTTTTTATATTATGTGCAAAAGCAATTGTCCTCAGGTTGCAGGTTCAAATAGTAAGTTGTACATTCAGAAAAATTTTTCGTAAAAATTACGGTAAAGCTTCCCCTTAAAATTACGTGACTAATCATAATCGAGGAACAGTTTGCAGGTACTGAAAAATTTTACGCCAAAATCACTGTGATTTTTACCTGAATCTTGAAGCTTTCGTGAAGTTTTATAATTTTTACGGGGAGCTTTATCGCAATTTTTATGGCAAAATTCTCTCAGAGGCCATATAGATTAAAAAAAAAAAAAAAAGAAACAAAAACATGAAAAATTTTCTCAAAGCTTATCCACATCCGTGACACGAGTCTTACTACTCTCTCCGACGCTTTTTTAACGTGTCACAACTTTTCAATCTGCAGATACACAAAGAATTGAACTGTATTTTACTCTCCAATACAATACCTTTTTTGTATTGAAAAAAAGATACAAAAAGAAAAACATAAAACTAGAAAGTTGAGAGCTTCGCTGAATGACAATCAAACAAGAATGCCTATAGCTATAAAAAATGAATGCGAAACATGCTGTACAGCACCACGTCATTTATATACACCTACGCTCGTACATCCGCATCCGAGTCAGCCGTGAAAAAGGGAGCACCTCTCCTCCCACGCCAGCATAACGGTACTACACCGGAAGGTTCATCGTACGTTTAATTGGCTCTTCGCGACACTTCGATCCATTGTCCTCCTCGTCGGGTTCGCGCTTATATCCGCGATCTTATTAACGTTTCTCTCCAAGCGAGTATAACGACGGGGTCGCTGTTATCGACGATTTTCACGCAGCCAACCATAAAGCTTCGCTCGGCTTTAAAGGAGAGAGGCAGGCGCCTTTTATGCCACGGCCATATTGAAAGAAAGGCGAGGCGGCTTCTTTTATCGCCGCTGCGCCGCTAATGCGCTTTGCGCAACAGACAAATTGTCGGGGGTATGCGCGCCGCGGATGCGAGAAGTTACGCGCCGTTTTTCAAGGCAATCGGATTTCTGCTCGGCGAACGCGAATGGAGTCGCGATGACTTTTCAATGCGGCCCGCTGCGCTTCCTCGCTGTGCCTTATTGCCTGTGAAAAAGCGGGATGACGCGCGCACTCCTTGGAAATGCAATTTTTTCGCGGATATGACTTTTCGAGGCGCGGAGACGGGATTAGTCGGGCAGCTTGAATAATAATAATCATGGATGTTTGTCTGGGTTCAGCTTTCGATATATGATTTTGATGCTACTTGCTTAAATCACGTCGCGTTGAAATGAAACACTTCTGGGTTGAGGGACTCTATAGGCGTCTGCGTTTATTATATTTTTTTATTCTTTTTTACGCTTTAGATTTTATTTTTATGTTTTAAAGTTGAGAGATGGAATAACGAGAATACTGGCCTTAAGGCAATATTAACGGACACCGGCACCCCTTTAAAGTTAAATATAGAGACTGAAGAGAGGTTAAGCTCAAAGGCTGCTTTGCTTTTGCCAGAGGTACTCAGAATTATTAGAATGACAGGTCGCTATAAGTAGTCTACCGCCGCCTCTGTGAATTAATTAATACTGATTTTTAATTACTGGCAGTTAAAATGTATTTAATTATTGCAAGCTAAACATCGTATTTGTGATAAAAAATTGAATTTCTTTCATAAAATTAAAAGATAAAATGTTACATAAAATGTTTGCTCCTAGTCATAATTCATTTTTTTTTCTTCGTAAGTTTTCAACAATTTATTGATCATCACCTATACCTAAAATATATATTATTTAAATAATATTTATTTGTTTAAGATATTGTATAAAGAGATTCACTTATTCAAGCAATATTTTTCATTTATTCATTTTTAGAGGAACTCCCGGGAACTCCATATTTCAACAACTGAAAATTTGATTAATTTCACAGTGCAGATGCACGTTCATCACAGTAAAACCGATAAAATTCGTTATATCATGAAATGCGGTAAAATTTTACTCGGATAATCGTACAGGGTAAAAATGCTTACCAATATTCCGCTTTTATTTCCTTCTGTATATTTGCAGATTAAATCGAACAGCCATCTCCCCGTCGGAATTATTTCACCGAGATGACCGCAGCAGCCTCGTGTGCGTCGAAATTTCTATTTTCAAGCGAGTATCACTATAACGGCGCCCGCGAGCGGGGGCTCTTATCGGGTTTGGCGCGCTTCCGCCGGCTCGTCCGCGTCAGCGAGAAACCCTTGAGTTCCCGTCGGGGCAACGAGATAACCACAGGAGCGTGGAAACGCGGACGCCCACACGCGCTTGCGCGCACAGATATACGCCTGACCCTCACGACCTAACGAGTTCGGAGATCTCGATTTTGAAAGGCAATTTTTTCTTTTACTGCGCCCCGGAGCTTCGAGAGAAATAAAAAATTTGCTGGAAGATTTATCGTTTTCTCGATGCGATACGAGGCGCGTCTGTTCGATCGATAAACTACTAATACAAGTGGTAGGGGACAACGTGTGTGCGGACGGGAAGGGGAGAGGATTTTTACTCTTTCGTTCGTTGGTTTTGACTTTGCGGGTTGAAAAATTGAAGAAAATGTTTTGTTTTAAAAGGGTTTTGAATGAACCTTACGATCGATAAACTAAAACAAGTGATAGAGATCAACGTGTGTGCAGACGGGGGAGAGAGAGAGGATTTTTATTCTTTCGCTCATTGGTTTTGACTTTGCGGGTTGAAAAATTGAAGAAAATTTTTTTTTTTTTTAAATGGGTTTTGTATGAACCTTTCGATCGATAAACTACAACAAGTGATAGGGATCAACGTGTGTGCAGACGGGAAAGAGAGAGGAGTTTTATTCTTTCGCTCATTGGTTTTGACTTTGCGGGTTGAAAAATTGAAGAACATTATTTTGTTTTAAAAGGGTTTTGTATGAACCTTTCGATCGATAGACTAATAAGAGTGATAGAGGTCAATGTGTGTGCAGGCGCGGGGAGGAGCGAGGATTTTTATTCTTTCGCTCGTTGGTTTTAACTTTGCGGGTTAAGAAATTAAAGAATATTTCTTGTTTTAACCTTTTACCCAAGAAACGCGAGATATTCCTGTAGAAATAAGTAATTGGTCTTAATTGATAAAGGAGCTTCCTCTGAAATCTACTTGCAAGTTTTTCCTTTTTCTTTGAAGAGTTTCGTCTTTTCGTTAAGAAGTTTCTCCATTTTCGTTAAGGAATTTCCTGTTTTTTTTTTTTTTTTAAAGGAGAACCTGAGACGCATAAAAAAGAAGCATTTCTTTTTTGAACGAAAAAGAGATTGTCCTTTAGAAAGGCATTTTTCATGTTTTCAAGGAAAAACACCTTGTAAGTACGAAATGGAAGGTGTCCTATAAATTTTTTGGAAAATTCATTCGCGTTAAGGATATACACCTTAATTTTTCAGTCCACATTGCATGTGGATGGTGATTTTTCTTCGCCGCTGGCGTGAGATTTATTAAAGCGTGGGTTTTTTCACACAGAATAAACTACTGCAAGTGGGTATTTCAAATGGAATATTTGAAATTCAAATTGGAGCTTCGAATTTCAGACGGAAAACATATATATATA